>CAJNDV010005557.1:180018-206610 GCA_905221635.1 Symbiodinium sp. CCMP2456 | reverse complement strand
ACCGAAGCAGCAGAAGGGCCGGAAGCCGTGACGGCAGAGGGCCAAGAGCGGACCGAAGCAGCAGAAGTGCTCGCACTACCTGCAGCAGCGGAAGCGGAAGTTCAGCCGGCGCAGGGAGACAGGGAAGGGCATGAGACATTGCCTGATCCTTGGTGGCTTAGGCTGCATATGGAAATACAGCGTAGCCTGTGCTGTTTCAGCAGGGTCAGGGTGTGATGCATGTTTTGCCACATCCCGGCCATGAGATGCTGAATTGCTGCGTTGCTTCATGGATCCAGGAGACAAAGTGCCTGGATCCTGGAGTGCTCGATTTAAATCTTCTTGCAAATGCAAGTGCGAAAACGAAGCTGTCGGCTGCTTGAGGCCCCAGGTGACGATGTGTGTGCTTAACATGAAAGATCATCAGGAAGAAAGAAAGAACAGCAAGTCAACTGAATGGCCAAGCAACGATGGAATGATGGTAGGAAAGTGAGAAAGGTGAAGGTTCGCTTAATTCAGGTCGATACAACGCCACACTGTACCGCATGGGGACGTCTTCTATGCCAAGAGACCTCGCCTTGCTTTGCCCGTGCAAACTAGGCTAGCAGGCGAGCATCCCGAGTTTAGGATTCTGCACAGCTCTTCTGTGTATGCAGATGAAGGCTCGTCGAGAATGGTTTGGAGCCCGATGCTCGCAATGCTGCTTCCCCTGCAAAGTTGGTGCATGTCGCACTGGGCATGGGGTCAGGTTGTGTATCGTACCAATCTTGCACACGCAAGCATGCGGCATGCGGCAGTACCTTCTGATACGACAAGAGGTGTTTTTAATATAGCGGCCACTGAAGCCCCTGGCATCTTTTCGGGCTTTCCCTAATCCAGCCGACAGTTTCGGCTGCGTTGTGATATCTTGCAAGGATAGCGAGCGAACGGCCTTGCATCTGGCTGCCGCATCTGGCCAGGTGAGGACTCCCCGAACACGGATGCGCAAACACAAGACGCAAGAGCATGTCTATGCTCGTGGAGACATGTCGGAAACCTTCTTCAATCATGTAAAGACCTACTCAAGTTCGACTTGAGGCTAGCGAGCCGGCTGATATTCCTTTGCAGGTCTCTGCTTGCGAAGCCTTGCTACAGGCGGCCAAGGTTCGTGCTCGCAGCGCTTGTGAGTGTTTGCAGACGGTCGGGTCCCATATGAAGAATGTGATTCTACTGGAGGAGCCACAAGAGCTCTTGCAAGCACAAGATTGGGAGGGAGCAACGGCAGCACATATGGCCGTCCGAGGCGCACGGTGCCGCGCCGTGCCCTGCACCCGACAATGCCCCGAGTCCTTTGCTTTTTGACCTCTGACCGTCCCAGCTGCTCCGAGCTGCGGCAGGCGGTCACGCTTCCGTCTGCAGACTCCTCGGAGCGCAGCGAGCCGACCTCCAGGCCTCGTGTAAAAGTGCTAGTGAGGGCTCAAGGGATAGGGTATTCATACCCAGGAGAGCGCTTCCCCAACATGGAAGACAAGGGTTATGTTATGAGATAAAGCAGGGTCTCTCTGGCACGTCTGTTTTGGAAGTGGTCCACTTGACCAATCATACACTTGAGCGTGTTGGCCCGGATCCCTTGTCGCATAGTGCTGCTTAGGCCGACTTGGACTTCGGCGTCACGCCCTTGCAGAGCCTTTGGTAGCAATAGACCGTCTGCTGCTGTCGCGACCAGTCAGTTGGCCACCAACTTCGTACATTCTGCGATGATGTAGTTCCTCCTACTACTGCTGCCGCTGCTGCTGCTACAAATGATAGTGATAGTAGCCACAATAATAGACTACCGATGCTGCTGCTACTACTGCCACTACTTACTACTGCAGCTGTTGCTACTACCACAACAACAACAACTACAAGTACTACTACTACTACTACTACTACTACTACTACTACTACTGCTGCTACTACTACTTACTACTACTACTACTACTACTACTACTACTACTACTACTACTAGTACTAGTACTAGTACTGGTACTATTACTACCACTACTACTACTACTACTACTACTACTACTACTACTCCTATTCAGACTCCTACTCGTACTACTACTGCTACTGCTACTGCTGCTACAACTATTACTGCTACTATTACTACGTACTACTATTGCTACTACTACTACTACTACTACCACCACCACCACCACCACCACAACTACTACTACCGGTGCTACTCGGGCCAGCGGACAGTAGTCCAACAAGGTAGGAGGCAAGACCACGGCCTATCATCTACAATAACAACTTACCGCTTCCACCTTCCTACTTACTACTTACCGTAAGCACAGGCAATGCGACGACGACATAATGGTTGATGATTGCGAATATGCCGCTGTCTATTCTACATATGCTTCTTTGTAAATATATGTCCATTTGTTGTTATCGTTGCTCATTCTCAGTGCTGTGACAATTGCATGTACTTGACACTGCACTGCACACTTAACTTAGTTGCGTTCTTGTCTTGCATGATTCGTCCTCCGCCGGGTTGTGGCGCGGCAGTTGCGACTGGCCGTGTTGCTGCTTTTGGTTTTGCTGCGGGCGTCCCATACTTCCCCGATTGAATTGCACATAGGATCGCCGCCGAAGCAGGACATCAGGAGGTGCTGCAGCAACTCGGCATTTCAAGCAGCCGCAGAGTGTCCGGAGTGTAAAGTAGCGCCAACCATCCTGGAATAGGCCTAAAACTCACAGAAGTTCAAGCTTGTGGAGCCTTGCAGGAGCACTCGGAGTTGGAACAGAGACATTTGGTAACATATGATGCCAGAAGAATTCCGATTGTCCGAGTGCGTGGCAAAGCACCGGAATCGAGGCTGCTGCTGGAAGACATGGCAGGGGATGCGCATCCGGATGTCCCTTGCCTCGAACTGAATTGTTATCCACTCACCTACTGTTACCTTGTAGTCCAGCAAGCCTGCTCACAATTCAACAGGGAGTCCAGAGCTTGCCCAAAACACTTTCCCAACTGGGCTCCACAACAAGAATCCACCCCCGAAGATCTCAGCTCCCCCGGCTCTCGTAGCCAAAGCAAGGCCTTGCACACGGCCTTGACGAAGGGCCGAATCTCTGACGGCAGAACTCCCTGGCTGCTTGCAGCAGCCGAAGGCCACGTCGCAGGCTGCGAGAGTTTGTGGTCCGCCTCCAAGGCCCGAAGGGGTCGAGCCTTGTGTGCCTTGTGTTGTATGGCATAGCCAATGAGATGATGTAGGCACGGCCGGGTTTGGACAGGCTTGCCACAGCTTGGACCTGCCGTCCTCCCGCGATCGCGATGGCCGAACGGCCGCTTGCCTCTGCATATTCTGTAGGCGTCCAGAACTGGTTCTTGATCGAAGGATGCTCGTGTTTGATTCCCGAGGCAATGATCCTAGCTGCTAAAGGCGGCCATCTCGGCGTGCTGAGCCTAAAATCTGGAGACGAAACAAACCACGAGCAATAGATCATGAGGGGGGGCGCCGTGGCATCGTACGTTCAGGAGGAGGCATCCGTTGATTCCCAGTCTCGCTGAACACAGTCCAAGGTGTGTGTCTGGCTCATGCAGTCCGGTTGTTCTCCTGACGATGCTCGACTGCAACTCGAGCTTAGTTGAAGCTAGGCCTAGCACAGTGCTTAATTATAATTAGGTTTGGACATGTGGAAGCATGTCGTGGGCGCTTTGTCACATTCTCGGGTCCACTTGCGACAGCAGGGACTCCGCGAGCGGGATGCCTGCAGCTGGACGCCGCTTCATGCTGCCAGCGCCGAGGGCCAGAAGCCGGTCGTGGAGTGGCTCCTGGAGCAAGGTTGGACCATATTGCACTTGTGTAGCGAAGCATCTGACTTAAGCGGCGGACAGGAGTTTTCGACAGCAGCTTTGCCGCTGCCCATGTTTTTGCATGTCACGTTGTGCCAGAGCACTTAAAGACCCAGAATGGTCACTCTAGTAGCACGTGGTTGCGCTGATGACCCTGAACCAGTCGATGGCAGGAGCCGACCTGCGTGCTGTGGACGAAGATGGCCGGACAGCGCGCGAATGGGCAGAGCTACGGCAGCAGGGTGCAACCGAATCCGTGTTGCGCAGAGCTGAAAAGGCTTTGGCGACAACATAGGACAGATAAGCAATGATGAGCACGTGCATGCCTGTTTCACCCACCATTGTCGATAACATTGACTGGTGCGTCGAAGAAAGCTGATCAGCGAGCAGCTAGCTGCCTAGCTGCATCCTGAAGTTCCTTCACGGAGCGCTGAACAGGCGGCGACATTCTGGTATTTGGTGGCTGCTCTGGAGCTGCTCCTGCACACAGCTGCTGAGATTTATACCATGGTCAGAGTGATGCGCTTCCATTGAAGCACCTCGTGCATGACCCAAAGAAGCGGAGGAGCTAGGACGGAGGCAAATCCGCTTCGACAGTTGTTTTGACTCAGACAGCTCTGGCCTTGACCCTGGAAGCTTCCGAGGCTTCGACCCTGGAGCTCTATTCAGGCGCTGTCGGACTTCTTTCGGAGGGGACCGGGAAGACGATAGTCGGAAGCACGGCCTAGCACAGCCTGCCGTGCCCGTCTGCCCAAACGAGCCCTGTGGCGTTCGGCCCCGCGAGCTCAGATGCTGAGGAAGGACGAAGCAGGAGCGAGGCGAGTGAGGAAGCTACAGTGACAACACGGCTTCACGCAACTCAGCACGTTGAGGACAAGTCACTCTGCGCGGTAGTAGCACGGACGTTTGAAGAACACTTGGGGCCACGACTGCAACTTCATGGACGCGTGAAGCTCTCGTGAAAAGTGGACTTATCCGTCAAAGCAGACTGATGACCGATAAGGTTTCCGGACTGTCAAGGAATGCAAGCAAAGCCTTTGCGTCACCTGACTTGTTCATGTAGTGTGTAGAAAATGCCAGCCGTCCAACGAACCAGAAAGCTGGCCGAGAAGATGTCCATGCCTGACATATTGAACAAAGTCGCTGCTAGGCAAGTCGAAGAGCTGCCTTACAAAGAACATTCTTAGTTAAAGCAGATGCTGTATACTGCCAAGCAGATTTCTCCGTGCTGCGGCATTCAGGAAGAAACTTTTCGCACCGAGACGGACCATCGCAACTCCTTATTACAGGGAACGCAGAAACTGCTGAAGCTCCGTTGCTGTGAGCTTGCGCCCTCCCGACGCACTGTCCAGAACGGTCTTGAATACACTGCTGCAAAACTTCGCATTGTCAGCACACCATAGCCATAGATGCCATAGAGCCAAGAGTTAACGGCAGGTTTACACTTGTATCAAGGCTCGCTACAGGATAGGATGGTTGGGCGACACTGTGACTGTCGCGAGGCTCCGTTTCTTTCAAGTGCGAGGGCCCCACGCCGGAGAGTCCCATCGAGGTGACAGCACCCGTCCAATACAGCTTGCTGGAGGTGGGCACGGGCTGTCGTTTGGGAAAGCTGAATGCTTTGGCATGTTTGATTGTGTGCCTTTCCTTGTAGGTCGTTCTGCTTTCGTGCCAGGTGGCGGGACAAGCGTTCACGCTGCTTCTCCTGTGCCGCTGTCCTACGATCATCACGAAGAGATTCGTGACATGATGTGCATCAAACTCATAATAAATAAGAACGGCAAGAACACTTTCATCATGCACAGCCTCCGCCGCCTTTTGCTTCGAGGTTGCACTTAAGCAAGTATACAGGGCGTACAGGCATGGCATCCGATAGCATCCTAGGGCCATCTTCCATCGCTGACGATCGCAAGGGAGTATTGAGGGTTAGTCGGCGATCAGATATGGCTGCTGCCTGATGCCATGGTGGGTTCACACTCCGGGCCCTTGGGCGACGTGCCGGGCCTGAGATGGGACGAAAAGCGGCAGCGCTATTTCAACGTGAATCGCACCAATGCTGAGACGGAGGCTTCCTCTGCAGGCCCTGCGGTTCGACGACACACCGTCCGGGAGGAGCCTCCGATTCAGGAGCTGCCCGTAGATGATGCGGTGATGGCGACCTTGCGTGAAGTAGACTTCAAACGGAAACGTCGGCGTGGAGCCAATGCGAGAGACATGCAGCCAAGCGAGTGCTCCATATGCCTTGAAGCACTGCAACATGGTGAACGCATCCTGGAGCTTCCAAGCTGCAAGCACGTTTTCCATAAGCGCTGCCTGACGCCATGGATGAAGCAAAGAGGGAGCTGTCCCAGCTGCCGGGCTCCGGTTGACGTCGCATTTCAGACTGCCCAGGCTGCGGCGATTGCCGACACCAAACAAGGCCTCCACTAATTTCTTGCCTGCACCTGCTTGCGCTTGTCCTGGAGATGGATCGGTGCACCTGTTTCAGGCCACGGGCGTCTCAATTTGACGAGTCCAAGCAATCTCCGAAAGGTCTGCGGACTGGTCTTCAACGTACAACGGAGCCGAAGCTCTTGCGCAGGGCTGGCCAGCCGGTGCCGTAGCAGGTGGTCGCGCTTGACAAGGACTTCAGGCAGCAGGACGAGGCGAAGGTTGAAAAAGTGGGATTATTCACAGCGTCCGCTGCATGTTGGTGTATCCGATTCTGTACCCTGTCTGTACCCTTTCATTCGCAGGTAGAAACGTCACTTAGTCCGTACTTGGATCGAAAGGTGTCGTCGGGCGGCCTGTACACAGTTTCCATAGAGAGGGCACGTGCACACGACTCCTAATACTGGCTGGCATCTGTCTCTGCATGACACATGCGCAAGCTTTCGTAAGATGATGTGCGTGTTATGAAGCTTTGGCATTTGGCAGGAGTCTGAGTCAGCATGCTCAGCATGACACGGTCAAGGAGCAAAGTTGATCTACGGTAATTGCTCCTGATGGTTGGAAATCCAGCATCGCTTGCAACATGTTGCCGAGGCGCGTCGCTTTGGCTGAACTCACGTGCTGAATGGCGGACTTGCTGCAGCTGTGATGCGTCTCGTATGCAGTGGCGCAGGTGCATTGATCCGTGCAGGTTCCAAGCTTCGGCAGACTTGATGGTTGCCGGTCGACTTGATTCCTAAGATCAGAATCAGGCACAGTCTCTCCGCGATGCCTTCGGTGAGAGCCGCCTTTGCCGGCCATTGATTTGCCCGCGGAGCAAGCACCTGGGCTTTTTTCCAACCCGCCTAAACCTCACCTTGGAACTAGAACTGCCTTCATGTTCACCAATCACGCATTGATGGAGTGAGTGCGGATTGCAAGGCACCCGATGCTTTCCCAAGTCGCTTGGTTGCATCGACCCAAGAATCGAAGAACGCGGCCGAAACCAGACTTTGTTTTGACATCTGGATGTGCAAGCCCCGACGCAAATATTTCAGTTGCGGCCCTCGCACCTTCCTGCACTGTGCAAACAAGGTGGGGCATGCCTCTGAGCTGAGCAGCTGAGGTTTATGGCAAAGAGTTGCTGCTCATTTGCTCGCCGTCAGGTAGGGGCTTCATTGGATTCAAGTTTACACAGGACCAGTGGTTGAATATTGTGTCGTGTGTGGGAGGACTGGAACTCGGTAGGTTTCGGAAATCTGCTCCATGTGTTCTGCCATGGATGTGCAGGTGAGCGACCTTTGACTGACCCAGATCGGTGGGGCCAGGACGGGCCAGCATCTGCATGTGCGCATGTTGAGGCGACTCGCCGAAGCTCTTGCGGGTCCCACGTGCACGAGCGCAGAAGCAGAAATTGCACGTCGAGATGCTTTCATCTCAGATTCGGAGCGATGGCCGGCAGAGTGAGCAGATGGTACAGTACTTGGAGAGGCAACCGGTTGTCGCTCAGCATTGCGATCATCCCCGAGCAAGCAGTGACAAACTGTTGCAGGACAGCGACTCTTTGCAGCTTCAGTTCCAGGACTTTGCTGAGCTTCGGTCGTTGTTTAGAGTCACGGCGTTGGGTCGTTGGGCTTTGTTCGGCATGTTCTGTTTCCGCAGATTCGTCGAAGATCATACAGTTTGCTGTCACATTCACCATCACACTGTCCTTTCGTCTCGACGAAAAGCCTCTATCACTAGCAGCACTAGCATTCACTGGTTCACTAGTCATAGAGCAGCGAATCGCAACCATCGATTGTTAAACCCGAATCGTTGCGGAAGCTTGCTATGTAGGCCTTCGGTAGAAATGACTCCGCCCACCTCAATATTCACAGTCGTTTCGGTGCTGAGGAACCAGCTACTTTGCCCGCTCGTCGCCGAACGAGTCTGCTGGTAGTTGGAGGTGTGGATCCCTTCTTTGTCTGGCGCGCCAGTTGTCATGCTTCTTGCATTAGCTGCGTGGGAGCCTGAATCTAGCTAGGCAGATCCCAGTGCAAGAGACGCCAGGTCTCGGGATCGTTCTTCTCCACGGTGCCTCCACCTCGTGTGCCTTGGGTCAAAGATGGTCGGACGAAAACTCACGGACAAGATTACCTGCAAGCTAAACTGGGGCAAGATTGTCTAAATCAGCAGTGCTTTCTCCAGCATCATCAACCCAACATGCAAGACACAAGTCTGTGGCAACCCAGAAGAGAGGAGAGGTCTCCTGCCGTTCTTTGTGGGATGCCACAAGATGAGAGCGTCCTCTGAACTGAGGTTGGGGATGCGTTGATGGAGTCACACTGGGGCGCTCTGGTGGACTCTTT
The DNA here is from genome assembly GCA_905221635.1 of Symbiodinium sp. CCMP2456. Taxonomy (NCBI): domain Eukaryota; class Dinophyceae; order Suessiales; family Symbiodiniaceae; genus Symbiodinium; species Symbiodinium sp. CCMP2456. The sequence goes on along the minus strand of CAJNDV010005557.1, from coordinate 198,060 downwards.
GACGTGGAAGCCCAACTCTTGCTGCCCCTGGCTTAGTTAGTTGAGCCCGCGTGTAGTCGGCTTGTTGCTGCCAGGCGCGGGCAGGCAATCAACAAATCTAGGCAAAGCTGCTGACCATGCTTACCATCGTGCAAGCGTGTTCTTGAGAAAGCGGCTGGTACGTTTGTAGGCACGACATACCTGGCTTGACGAGCAGGTCTTCAGAAGCGAATCATGTTATCCAAGGCTGGGTTCGTGCGGCCGCCACAACGGCAGCGGTATTCCATGTGTGATCCTTGACAGCGTCCGATTGAGCTAAATTGCCTTCACTCCCGGACTGTCGTGGCAGCTGCGGTTTCCTTTTCGAAGATCATGTGCATGTGAACGCGAGGAGCAGTGCTGAAGTGCAGAGGGGTGTGTTTGTGTCTCAGCCAGCACACTCCCACGTGATTGGTATACGAGTGTGTGTGTGTGTGTGTGTGTATGTATATATATATATATATACAGAGAGAGATACATGATGATACCTGGTTGTATCTACCTCTACTAGTAGTATAGATTGCAAGTATATGGTTACAGTAGCTCCCGAGGCTGGCAGCATGCTGCATGGCCGTCTTGTTGCTGGCGCAAACTGTAATTCTTGCTGCAGCCGGCAAGAGTGACCTGGCAGAAACGGGCCGGGTTTAGGGCACGAGCATGCATGGATGCTACTATGAGTTTGTTCTTCCCGTCGCTGTCATGGTTGCGACAAATACTGCAGTTGCTATTGCTGCTGCTGTACTGTTGCTGGTTTTTTATACTACGATTGTTCCTGTGCTTCCCGTTATCAGTTGTTATTATTTACTATGGTTACTACTGTTTGCTCATACTGCTGGTTCTGTTGTTCGTATGGAGACGCGAGTCAAGCGGACCTCAGACCCTGAGACAGTGATCTTCTTTGCAGGGGACGGCCTGCAAGATGACGACCAGAGCCTGGGGCGGCACAGCACGCACAAATAGCTGTGGACGTAAAAATGCGTACACGCACCTTTGCATGTACATACGTAACTATCTATGTATACCACATATTCATGTATTTATGTACTCCTATCTATGTGCCTATGTACGTAGGTATGCATGTATGTCTGCATTGTTTGTCTGTCTGTCTGTTTGTCCGTATGTATGTGTTTATGTATGCATGTAATTATGTAGCTAAAGTATGTAAGTATGAGTGCATGCATAAACAAATGTACGTGTGTATGTAAGTAAGTATGTATGTATGTGCGTATCTGTGTATACACGCGCTTAGTTGGACCGAAGCCTCGCCTGCTTTGTCGAGAGTGAGTGCTAAAAATATACACACGATCCTGCACACGTGCATACCTTTTTTCGGCCTGTATCTGTCACTTTATGGACAAACTTGGGGTATTCCGCAGGCTGTAGACTGTAGGGAGTTCACGAATTTTAAAGATTACTACAGGACTGTGGTTGGCCACAAACTCGCATAGTTGAGGGCTTCCTCCGACCAGTGTGAGCTCTCTGCAATAATTAGAAGCTTCGGTTTGCAAATAAATAATGCAAATGTTCGCAGCACTTAGATCGCTCTGGCCGCACTTTGATTAACGGTGCGGTGCTGTTGATCGGCTGCGCGAGCTAGGATGGCCATCACATTGATGGATTTCCGCGAGTACCAGGACAACCTGCTCTACGGTGTTCTCGCAGACCAGGAGGCCTTGTGGCAGACAGTCCCAGGGAGAGTCACAGGTTGACTTCATGAAATAGCACTGCAGGGTTTCAGCGCCACCATGCGGCAGGTCCGGAGCCATGTCTGGTTGCGTCCTGAAGGGGACGCCTGGGACTTTGCAGACTTCTTGGAGGCTGGAAAACAGCAGCGGTCAGCAGAAGATCGCAGGTACTGCTCTTCCAATCTTCACCGCCCGTTACTTGTTGATTCAATGTGCCAGGAGATCCGGTAATATTTGGCCTATCTGTCGAACCTACAGTAGCGGATTCTAAAGGCAAGCATCGCTGAAAAGCTCAATGAACGCAGAGTGCCCCTTTTGCGCAGTTCGTACATTCGGGGCAGTGCATGGATTGAGAGGAATCGACAGAAGCAAGTCGCAGCAGCTGGCGAAGGAGTCAGGGCGTGTCCTGGCAGAGAAAAGTTATGCTATGTTATGCTAACGGTTGCACATGAGGTGGCGTGGAGGGTCTGCCAATGCTTTCTTCGTTTTACTGGTCAGACCGCTAGTGTCGTAGATCTTGCTTATGATCGCATATGATTGCGTTTAGTCACCGCCGTAGTGTGCCAGCAGTCGCTTGTCCAGTAGTAGACGCAGTATTTGGTAACCATAGCAAGAGCACTTACGCATGGGACGACATAAGACCTTTTTGCCATGTACAGAAAGCCAATTTTCAATGGGAGCCTCCAGAAAAGGAAAGCTGCACTTGTTTTCAGGTCGTCGGGGGCATTCGAGCCTCAGCTGCAAGGTTTCTCAACAAGAAAACCAGCAAACTGCTGCGTGCTGCTTCTGTGTAGAAGAGCGTCTGTGTCCCCTCGCACACCGGTTCTTGCATGCAGACATGCATGCGTACATACGTGCAGCCAGGTCTACGCATGTGCACTCCCCCGCGTGCCCCCAATACAAGGTGTCCCCCTCCCAGTTTCGGGAACATTGCAGGAGGGGCAGGAACATAGGCGGTGACCATGCCATCCTCCAACCCCCAAGCATGGGGAAACCTAAGCTGCACGCCCACGGGATGGGCAGGGAGGTAGCCAAAGGGGGTTCTCTTTTTGTGGCCATTGTGTCTTGTGCTTTCGATTGGCATATATAGATTTTGCTTCTGTTCTGTTGGGGTGCGGGGGTACTGACGTCCATGTCGTGCGCTGCAGTGCAGCAGAGCATCCGTGCCCGAACGGTGACAACTTCCTGTTCCCACACAAGGTTCTTAGACGATAACCGATAACTGCGCCCATACGTGTTGCTTCTGTTCTGATGGAGTGTGACGTCCGTTGTCGTGCTTCCAGACTGGCAAAGTCCGGAAGACGTGCCCCCTTTTTCGCATAACGAGGAAGGTCCGGGCCCGGAGTTTCACAAACCTTGTTATCGTATGTTCACGCCTTTCTCTGGCAGGCTAACCTGGCGGAGGATGTGAACATGATGCATGGCATTGAGGGCTTTTTGCTGAAAAAAAGACAGAGAGGGAGATTACCATCCGGGGGGAGGGGGGGGAAGGGGCGGGGGGCCGCCGGGGACCATATATACAGACATTCTCTCTCTCTCTCTCTCTATATATATATGTATACATATATATATATATATATATACACATACATATTGTAGATCTCTCTCTCTCTCTGTGCTTGTTTGTGCTATTGGTGTCAACATGTGCCGTTGCTCTGTCCGTCGTTACCGGTTTGGTGCTCAACCTGGCCTCTCCAGCCAGGAGTGATCCGCGAGCCAAGCGAAGACGTCTGGAGGTCTGTACACTGCAAAGGCTTGCCGACGGATGAAGGCCCCGGCCTGATCCAGAACGGGAGGCGTTGCAGTCAAACATAGGGCCACACGTCAGTTCGCTGTTGCGCTCGCTGCGTGTGCTTTGCTATTCATGTGTTGCGTGATGGGCTTACGCGCGTGTGAGAGTCACCCTGATAAATCAAACTGTACGCCGATTGCAGCCACCACCACACCGGGAGACATGTTCGTTCAGAATGAGAAGAGTTCGTGTGACCACAGGCAGTGATTCAACAATGCCTGCTCTTGATGATGCAGAGCTATGCAGAGTTGAGGGTTCTAGGTCCGTCCACGGTCTACATCGAGTTCCAGCGACCCGGTCAGCCTGACGAAGCAGTTGCACCACTGCTTCGGCAAATTGTGCCCGTCCCTTGCCAGCAAGAGTGCACTGAATTGAAGATGTGCGTGATCGCGGCACCATTGAGGTGGATTTCCTTCCAGGCGAGCCACTTGTGAACGGGCGGCCCTCGATTGTATGCTGAGTGGGCGACAAGTGACTGGGGGAGAGAGTCTTGCGGATTTTGGCTCAAGAGATTTGGCTCAACGTCTGTCGGCTAGAACAGATTACTAGGGATGAGAATCTTTGGGATGTCGGGCATGAAGCTTCCACATGAATGTGGATTGGAATCGCCGAGTGGGTCGCCAGGGTCGACCACAGATTGTCCGGCGGACACCGGGAGCAGTGAAAGCGACTCTCCGGTTTGCAGCAATGACGGTTGCAACGAGAACCATTTCAGCCGCGCGGGCATACAATTGCCCATCAAACATACCCAGCCATGTCTCCCACCCGGATATCCAGCTCCTCCCGGCTTGGAGCTGGTGGGTGATGCTGCCCCAGCATTCCAGCAAGGAACAGGCATTGGCGGACAGCCGAACCGTGCATGGATGGTTTCAGGTGGTGCTGTTGTGCCACCATGTACGGATGTGCCGAAGGATGTTTTAGCTGGCTTCGCTAACAGGGGCTTGGCAGCGGAAGCGCATGGCTTTGGTGCCGCGCCTGGGCAGCAGATGCCAGTGCCAGTGGCATGTGGGACGAGCCATTGTGACGTGTCACTACAAAAGCGGATCAACAAGGAGCTGACGAAGGCCGCCAAGTCTGAGAACGAAGATGCTATCTCCGAGGTTCTTCGAATTGCCGCACTTCATCTTCACCAGCTGAACAGTGTGAACCTCTCAACTGCCGTCCACCGCCTCGCACGAGCATGCGAAGGCTCCAAAGCACAAGCAAATCGCGTGAAGACGGATCCGATATTCCTCCTCATGCTCGAGGTGGCCGAGCACAAGGCCCAGCTGGAGTTACTTGGCCAAGCGGACAGCATGCCTAGCAATTGCTGCACCATCGTCACCTGGTCTTGCGCTGTGCTGCGCTTCTTCCGGCCGAGCCTTTTCACAGTCCTGGCCCGGGTGGCTGCAAGAAATCTCCAGGATTGCCAGTGCTATGAAATCACGAACCTGTTGTGGAGCTTTGCGGAGCTGTGCAAACGGCAGCCGACGATGGCTGAAGACATGGCCGAAACCATTCAGGAGTTAGTGGAGGCAACCGCAAGCTCCTTCCTTCATCGCAGACCGAAGGCCTGGAAAATCCAAGTCCTGGTCTCGGCATTGGTGTCGCTGACGTGCATTCCATGCAAGGACTTCTGCGCCAAGTGGTTCATTATCAGTCTGGTGCAGGAGCTGGCAGAAAGAAGCGAAGAGGCCCAGGACACCAACCTTCAGCCTGTGGTGATGGCCTTCGACACCTTGCGTACTAGGCACTTGCAGGTCTTCCGTGACATTTGCAACGCCATGAGCAGGCGACATCCTGATTTTGTCACGCGATACATGTACGGCGGCGCGCGGCAAAACGGAAAGGCGAAGAAACACTCGAAGCGGCCGAAGGCCCAAGGTTGAGTGTGTTTTGCCGTGTGCCGTGCTTCGACATTTAACAACCGGCCCCGGCCGTGGCTTCAGGAGAATAGCTGCGAATAGCTGCTGATAGCTGCTAGTAGGCTAGGCTAGACCTTGTATGACGTTGAGAACATTGGCAGATTCTGTCTTGGGCCCGTGCCGTTGCCTTGGCCCTCTCTCTCCGCTGCACAAGAAAAAGGGCAGTGGGATGCGAGGCTCCCCCTACGTGTTTCACCGAGTAATTCATGCGGAGACATAGACATCCACACAGCCATAGTACATGCTGCTGCAAGCCCAGCCGGCAAGCAGCAAGCTCAAATGCGGTTCCTGTTGAGACATGCGCAGAGCGGGGGAGCAGAGCTTCTCGCGATGTGCTTGTTGACAGTTGACTGCTGGCGCCCTCAAGAGTATATGTTCTTCCATCTTCATCAAGTCTGTCGTTTGCAGACACGACGAGTTCCAAACTTTGAGGTCTCGGAACTCGAGGACGCTGGGGTCTGCAGGTGTTTAAAATTCACATCACTCCACCGGATGTCTCTTGTACGGTCTGAGACGGTCTAAATCGAAATTCGCACACGAAATCAACTGACCGCCCGGCACAGAACGGGGGTGGCCAAGATTTTCTGGGCTGTGGCATACAGCGCACCATAAACTTCAAAGTAGAGACCTGGAGGTTTCCGTTTGTGACTTCTACTTTGTATCCAGTTCCGCATGCTCACAGCCCAACGTCGTCTTTTTCACAGCTCTGGAGAGAGGAGTAGTAGGCTGCATTATGCTACGGAAGCAAAAAGAGCCTATGCCCCGGAGGACAGAACAGAGTCTTGCGGAGCTGGACTTCTAGACCATGCCACTAATTTGAGCAGGCGCCTTCGTGTGTTCCCTCAGCGTGGGCAGCAGCTTGGATGAATTGGCCCAAGCTCTGCGAAAGATGCTGACAGTGACTAATCCTGCCGCACCGTGCTCGGATTCGTAAATTGACAGCGCGTGGCGAAGGAAGACAAGCCTGGAACAATTTGTCCCTGACCTTGCAGCTCGGTCGCACTGCAAAATCCACGGTAACATGCATTCTGTCATAGTTCCAATCCAGTCCGAAGCTTTGTGGAGCGGAGGTCTGGAGCAGCAATGGCCCTGATCCTTTTCGACCTGGGTCCCCGGTTGTGAAACTGCTGTCGGATTTTCACTTCAGGCTGCAAATTCGGAAGGCGCTCTTTCAGCCCTCAAGACCAGTGGCAGGTTTCCACTTGGAGTACTCTCTGCAAGGCTCCGGCCCCAGTCCTTTCTTCGGCCTCTTTCCGTCTGCTCCCGCACAGCCTTGGCCATGAATGAAGTACGTATTGCGTGTATTGAGTGTATTGTATTGCGTTGATTGACTAACGTTGTATTTTATGGTATTGCATTGAATGACTTGTTATAATATATTATATCTTATACTATGCTAGGGCGTTTTGTGATATATGTTGAATACTATACGTTTATTTAATTGTGTTCATACTTGTACATGTATTATTCTTCGCCTTCTATCTGCTTATTTTGCATACATAAATGTACATACTACCGCAGCCTGGCCATGGTTGCTTCAGGCACCCTCCTCAAGGACTGCGAAGATGTCCTCAGCCTCTCGAAAGAAATTCAGCTCTCTTGTTGCCCACTGGTTGCTCCAGGGCCTGTTGCAAATACAGGTGTTAGAGTGCCGCGGGCCACCTTAGCGGACGATGCGGCCGTTTGGTGCCGGCACCGGACACATTAGTTGGGCTGGCCATGTCATTGTTTCGATGTTAGCAGCAGTGGAAACATTAAATGGCCTTGGATGCCGTCCTCGTCAGCTCTCCAACTGAGATGCAGTGCCCTGCAACCCCTGTCATGCCTGCGACCTGTGGGCCCGGCTCTTCATATAGTGGTTATACCATCGAACAACTTGTTGAGACGGCCTATCGGACGTCATGTGCTCCGGGAGCAGGGCGCAACTAGAGTCGGAAGCCGGGACAATGGGACTGCCAGCTCCCCTTGGCTACCACCCAGGCGGCCGCTGTCTGGAGCTCGAGCCGCGAGACCGCATCAACGTCCGGTCGGCCTTTGGGGCTCTTTGGCTGACTTTGGCATTGCGACGAGCGTGTTGGCAGATGGCCTAGATCTCTTTGAAGTGTTTGGAGTGGCGACCGAGTCCGAGGTCTATCTCGCCATGCTCGGTGCTGTCTGCGATGCTGTCATAATTTGTATCCTTTTATCCCTGAAGTAGAGGCCGAAGTTTTCAAGACGACATGCGCCTCTGGAAATGTCTCCCGCTGCCTACATGGAGCAAGCTCTTGAAGGGAGCTGCGGGTCTCCGAGATGAGAGTGTGGTAAGAGCTTGGGAGCCTTCAAACATGCAAAGGCTAGGCCATGCCATGCAAGTCTTGGCACTTGACACTTTACATTCTATGGGCTGCGTCTTAACAAACTCCTTGGCCTGGTTCAGGTTGGCTCAAGGAAAAGGCATGTGATAAGTGAAGCCAGCCCTGGCAGATGTATGACTCTCCCCCAAGTATATATTGCTGCAGCTTAACATGGTGTACGTGACCAACTGCATCTGCGCACCATAAGATGCCACGTATCCTCAAGCCCAAAATTGTCGTCCGCCTCCGCATGAACCGAGCGGCGAAACCACGAATGCAAGCTTAGGGCTTTAACATCCAGAAGCCTTCGTAGGGGCAACCTACGTCGAGCCAACTGCCATGACTGCCTCGCAAGGAGTCTCCCAGGACCTTCCCGACGCCTTGGAGAGATGTGCACTGTTCCCGCATCTTCCTGCAGGAAGCGGCGATCGCTGTGCTGGCCATCCTGGGAGCCAGGCCAGACTGAGAGCCGGCTGTGTTCCGTGGGACTTAGGAAAGCCTCGGCCTGCGGCTCAGGGATCACTACGCGGCCATCGATGCGCCGCGCGATGCTTCCGTGGCCGAGCTGCGGCGCTGCTATCTCAAGGTCGGGTTCCTATCACAGCATCCGAGTGTCGGAAGTCGGAAGAGTGTCGAGAAGACGAGCATCGGGAATGTCAGAGGCTTCGAGCCTCGTCACGCAAAGCTCAGGCCTCCATCCTGGTCCACCCAGACAAAAACTGCCACCCGGACTCCACCCGCGCTTTCCAGCGAGTGGCGGCAGCATGGGCCACCCTCTCCGACGAGGAGCCAAGCACCACTTGCTTCCACATGGGCGTTCTCAACACCGGGTGCAAAAGGTTGTTGCGCTGTCGTTCGATCTGGCAGGACAAGCGCCGCGCGTACGATCGCGAGCTCCTGGAAGGTGACCAGAGAGTCTCAGCAGCAACAGCCAGCTTTCATAAGTCTCTTATATAATGTCTTTGTCGCAAGGTAGCAGCACCAGCCTGAGCCAAGTAATTGAAAAAGACTTTCTTCATGACAGACAGTAGTTTTGGCACAACTGCCTGATTGCAGGCGATGACATCCACATGACGCCAGAAGAAGCATTTGCAGCTTTTGCCTTTGCTGCAGCTTGTGCAGCCGGTGGCACAGGGGGTGCTGGAGCTGCGTTTGGGGATATGGCCGAGACACTGTTTTGGGCACAGCAGCTTGGTCAGATGAATAACTGTGGGCAGGGTCTGGCTATGCCAGTGCCCGGTTTCGGCTTCCCTTCATCCCCGTATGCTTCATATGCTGCACCAGCAGCTGGGTCTGTGGCTGCAAGCTTTGGTGGCATCGCTCTCTCCGTTGGCCTTTGGTCTGCGGGTCTGGCCATCAGCATTGTTGGTCTGCCGCGCATCGGTGGCTTCGCTAGGCCGATGGTGCCATCTTGTGTCCTGCGCATGAGCAAAACCCTGGCACGAGATAGCACGAGCCGCAAGAAGACCGGTGCGGGCACGCTAGGAAACTTTTGCCGCACCTCAGCTTCACACCCGCTTGGCACCGACCTGCGGCGAGGCGCTTGGCGCTGCTGCAAGGCGTCAGCCAGGTGGTCATTGCCTCGCAGGCTAGGACGGCTAGGAGTTCCGGTTCACGGCTGCTCTTTTTGTTTCATGCAGCTAATGCAAACAGGAAATTGTAAGAGGCAAGCGGCTCAAAGTGAGACTCCGCTCCTTGGCAGAGGAGTGAAAGGAAACAGGATCGAGCTCCTTGGTAGGACCATGAGGGGCTGAATGTTAGAGCACGGATTGTAGGGCCACCAGCAACATGACTAGAGGCGTCTGTGTTCCAGCAAGTCGCAGCGTACAGGATCTAGAGGGAGTCAGCAGTCAGCTCTACTTCTCCTGTCGGTTGAAAGGACAAGCTTTGGGACGTACAAAAAGTAACATACGCTACCTTCAGCTCCAAAACTCTGCCTTCGCCGAAGACGTGCTGCGAGGTGCCCGCTGTCCGCAGTGCTGCATGCGCAGCTGCATCGCTGGGAGCGGCCAGGGTGCAGCAAGCAGCAGGACCCCCGTCGTACAGATGCTGTCAGTCTGGAAGCTTTTGGCTGCGGCGATATCAGCGCATGTTTGGCCGAGAAATGGTGCGAGGAGATTTTGCGGACCAACATCCGCAAATTAGCAACATCGCCAGCAAGGCAGATTAATCCACTCAGACTGAAGAGAAGAGGTTAGTCATGTTTCTGCTAGAACGGAGTCGAATCCGTTTTGGTGCCCTTGTTCAGGTCAAGGCTCGCAGCTTCGAGGCTGCAGACTCCCTGCGCCACATGGTGGACAACCACATCAGCATAGACCGGGGGATCTGAAACCATGAGTCACGAAGTGCAGTTTGCAAGAAGATCTGCATCATGCGGCCGACCAAAGGGAGCCACCGACACCCTTAGTAGAAGGTCGCTCGCCCCAAGATTTCCGAGAGGACATGGCTGGTGCAGCTGAGAGGGTGAAGGAGCGCGGCGGTGCGGCGGTGAAACAGGCAGCACGCAGCCTCGAGTTTGACGACGTAGCAACAGATGATGGTAGGAGTCAGAAGCTTTCCAGCTTAGTGCTGCCGGAAGCAAGAACTTCACATGTCCAACGTATTGTCGCCCGCCCACCAGCCCAGTGCATCACGGGTTCGTTGCAGGTTCGTCGGCTCGTCGATCACAGCTGCAGCGCTTCTGACCTCTGGGCGGGGCAATCCTGCTTGGGATGGAATGCCCAGGTGCCATGACTGGACTCGTGCATGCTGACACGCATCATCTTTGCTGTCATGTGTATTGTATATAAGACCCTAAGCAGCTGGGCGCACAGTCTACGTGGTCTCGTCCAGAGGTGAATCTCGTTGGAGCATGTGGAAGCAAGGCTTTCTGGGAGTCCCATCGAGGGGTGCCGGTCATGGACGCCACATTGCACATGTTTCCTGGAGTTCCTCTGTCGTATTCCACACTTGGCGTCGCTCGAGAAGACATTTGCCGTCGGTTCACTCTGAGTTTCTTGGTCGAGCGCGTTTGCAGTCTCCGCTCCGTCTATGACAGACCCAATGCCTTACAAGGGTGGGGCTCGTCGAGAATCAGCCAAACAGCGGCGGAAAGACATATCATCCCGAGGTGGCATGAGGTGGCTAGGTCTTCTGCGCACTGTTTTCAAAGTCCTAAGCCGCAAGCAGCTCCTCGTAGCATGTTGCCTGTCACGGCATGGCCGTGGCCAGCATGACTGAGACAATAAGGAGAGCGACAGCGAGGAAGAGGACACATGGTACGTCCAGAACATGAGGCTCAGCCGAGTCTCAACCCGCCCCCGCGCTGCATTCCTTTGCAAGTTTGCTGCCGCCTTGAGCCCCGCCTGGAGTATCAAGCCTTATAGGCTTATCTGCAAACGTCACGCTCCTTGCATCCATGTGGACAGGCTTCGGAGACAGCGCGCCTGGAAGCCTCGGGCAGGGACCTGGGTGAAGCTGTCCAATCTGCAGACGCTGGGCTGCAAGTTCGAGTGAGGCAGGAACAACCTGAAAAAGGATCGGAGATGTCACCTGGCCGGCACTCGCAGATTAAGATGAATTGTCTCTCTGTTTCCCTAGGAGAGCCCGACACCTGGAAGGCTCCCTGGGGGAGGTTCTGGCTTTTGACCGCCGCTTGGCTTCGCGCTGACGAGCAGCAGATCCTCTTTAGAGCCGTGGGCGGGAGGGAACGCGATGCGTGTGGCGCTGCCTTCTGATTACAAGGTGACAGCGGCCGTTACCTGGTGCAGCTTTTCGCTCCCCAGAATGCACCCATCTTCCATGGCGGCTGTCCAGAGCTACTCGGGCTTTGAAGTCACTGCGCAAGTCGCCAGAAGAGTTGTTGCGAATTCCTGCTCGCAGTTCCCCGCGTTCGCGTGCAAGAGGGCCAGCTGCCTCGGCAGCCTCGGCACTGCGTACAGTGTGCAGCTTTGCACATGTTTGGAGCAGGCCACCAATTGTCTCCAAACTGGTGCTGTTGCAGATGCTCGGCTTTCGGGTTTGTGCACGCCACAGGTTGCAGGAAGAGTAGTTTCGGATGATGTTGCGGGAGACGTCTCTAACCTGAGGATCTATAGACAGAGCCACGCACATCCATGTTTCCTAAAGGTAGGCAAGCCTGCTGTTACACCGTCTGTAGATCGTGTTCAAGCTCACAGAAGTAATCAGCAAGGGGCGGGAGGTGATGTGGTTTTACCGCGGGCCAAGGAACCTGCGCCCTGCTTTCGACCGATCCTCCAAGCCGCCGGGCAGCGAAGCTCACTTCATCTGATCTGCGGGAAATTGAGCTCAGGGCTACCCGACATCCTAGCAGCCTAGCGGTGACCGGACGTACTTCCCTCAAAGCATTGTCGGACATCCTAGCAGGAGCTGTTCTCAGTCTGAGAGAATTTGGGAACACTGTCTGCAGCCATCAGACTCAGAAATGTGTGCCATTCAGCGCCGGCAGCGACAAATTAGTCATTCCAGCGGGTTGGACGCCGGGGAAACCCAAACTCGCATGCGGAAAAATGACGTAGTTTAAGTGCTGTGATGTATCTATCTGTGGTCAATGTCGAAGTGCTCCCGACCACTCCAGTTCTGACAAGCTTCACATCGTATACTATACCGTGTGCCCATGGGCTCGGAGTCTGACTCTGCAGCTGAGAGCCAGCTGCCGGCGGTGAGGCGACTGTTGGAGATTGGGGAAGTCCTTTTCATTCTCTTTCTGCGAGATCTTGGCAGGGGCCCACGCGCTTCACGCGAGGCCCTGTTGGCAGACAGCGATGAGTCCCCCAAGGCGCTGCCAGCGATGCCTTCCTTCGAATCAGGGAGCGTCGGGTCGGACTTTGCTTGCAAGGCCAATCCACGAAACGCCTCGGCATTGCTGCGCGCAGTGGAGAAGCCCGGAGCAGAAGGCGCTGTGCGGAGCAGTGTCCAGCCCTCGTTTCCTGCCTTTGCCCAGACCATCGCTCGAGCATCGGGACGGCGAAGAATGGCATGCTCGAGGTCACTTGATGTCGGGAGAGCGGATGCATGGTTCGTCAGCGACCTTTACCCCTCCAGTTCTGCATCAAACACCAGCACCATAACAGAAGAAACGCTGCGCAGCTCGAGGGAGTTAAGAGAGAGAGCGACCTCCGAAACACCCCAAAGACCCTTCGGCTCATGGGCGGTCGGACCCTCCAAGAAGACCCCGAAAGCTCCTCGTCATCACTCGCAGGCTTCAGAACCGGGAGCACTGAAGTGACCCCGACCCTGGGGCCCTGGGGCCTGTCCGTGTGTTCACCAGTTCGTCAGGCTCGGATGTGTCCGTGCTGGATGCCGGCCAAACCTTTCTCCAATCCCACAAGCAAGTGACGACGACAAAAGACTATGCAATCCATAGCTGTCGCCAGTAGGGCGTCAATACATGGTGCTGCATCGCCAAGCCACCTCCCATGGCGGGGAACGCGGGTACCCTTCCCCCCCCTTTGGTTTGTTTTTTGGGGTCTGTCGGTTCGAGTTTGGGTGAGGGACATGAAAGCCCTGAGGCAGGTTTGCTCTTCGTCGGCTTGCCCCTCTCGAAATGTTCAACAGTTTCGAGAATCCAAACGCTACGTGTACCGTATAACGGCAACAGTTTTGAGATGTTATGAGGAATAGTAATTATGAGCAATTGAACCTGTGGGCGTTCTTGAGATGTTGCCTTGATGCCAAGATCCGCCACGCTTTCATGCAGATTGCGCGCTCGCCTCCAAACCCCATGGGAGGGGCGAGGGGGGAGGGGGGCAGACAGAGACCGGCTCCTTCTTCTAAGTTGAACCATGAGGTGCAGCCCCAAAAGGCACCTGCTAGGGACAGTGTTTTCCTCCTCGCGGAAGGTCGATCCGCCTGGCTGGGGGTCCGTGCGGTCACGGCGGACAGGCTCGGATCTTCAACTCGCCGGCCAGGACAAGGTGGCGTGCCTCGCTCAAAGCTTGGCCGTGAACAGAGCTAAGCAGTGCTTTCCTGATGCTTTCGTGCGCCAGATCTCTGCATGCCGATAACACTATCGGACATTCTTTGCAACTTTGAGCCGCTTGAGGTCGGAGCTGCGTGCACAGAGGTGCCGGCGAGGGTCGCACTTTGGAGATGAAGGTATGGTACAGCAGGTCTCTGTCCCCAGCAAAGCTCTGCACGGAGGCTTGACATCGAGCAGCTCCAGCGGCACAGCTTGGCTCTGCAGGAAGAGATGGACCAGCAGAAGCAAGTCGTGAAGTGGCTGATGCTGCTCGACCTGCTGTGTGTACCCATCGCAGATTCGGATCCACGAACGCAGCAGTGTGTCTCAATTCGAAACCAGATTGCAAACCTTGGCGTGCAGCCCGCCACCATGCGGCCACAGGCTTTCCAACGATCAGCTCCTAGCAGTGGTCGAGGAGCAGCGCGCTCTCATCGAGCAGCTACGCTGGGAGACCCGGCCTAGCGGGCCCAGGACAGCACGCCTTTTGAGTGATTGAACATCCGTGTCCTTGCCACCCAATTTCTGGCGAGGATGGCGCCGGCTTCGCTTGGCGACATCAGTGAGTCTCAGGACGCACTGAAGGCAGCTCATCCGCCGACAAGATATTACATGAAAGGGTGAGTTATTGCGCTTAATCATAACAAAGCCAGGAGTTTTATCTGCAGGATCTGCCGCAAGATCCCAATTGCCAATTATCAACAAGTTATCAACACTATGCGCTCTGCTTCAGCCGCGTGGCTGTGCAGGACTGTTCGAAGACGTGGGCCTCCACCTTGCAGCAAAGAGAGGATGCTACTTGACAGGGAACGTTGGCTCCAGGTTGCATTTTCATCGCAGGTAGCCAGTGCGAGTAATGATATGCAGGCGTCGCAGTTGTAGCTGACGGATGAGAAGCCGGGCGGGAAGAGAAAAGAAATTACTCAGGCATTGCAGCCCGTGGCCTCTGCGGCCAGCCAAGGGCAGCAGGCTTCCTCGCCTGAAGGTGCCCAAGGTAGTGCTGCATTTTGCCTTCTTCAGCTCCTGTTCATGCTACGTGCTACCCTGCAAGGTGGGGCCTTGCCGGAGGAGCTACCCACAAACACGCTGAGGACAGGAGTCCGAAGTGGCTTGGCAAGCAAATGCAAGAGAGCTTCTTGAGTCAGTGGTGCAAAAGCTCCTAGGGCCCTAGGCCTTTTGCGCTTCTTGTGCGAATGTGGTCTGGAACAGCCATGCCCAAGGCGAGATGGAGCCAGCCACCCGACCGAAAGCTGATGCCAAACGCCTCACAGATCTGGGGCGCATGCCGGCGTATCATGGCCCAACTGGGCTTCGGGCTTTTGTGCCGATGGTAAAAGAGGTTCGTTAGAAGGACTCCTTTATTTCTCGGCTAGTGTGCAGTGGGCCGTTCATTCAGGAGTATCTCCCTTTCGAGGAAAACTTGGCATGACGATCTCTGTTGGTTGCTTCATGCGGTCCCATTTTTCAGTGTTCGTTGAAGCACCAAATCACTTGGTGGCATGATGCACCGAATTTTTGTCCCAGGAACAGCACTGGCTACGTCTCTTCAGACGATGAGGCCTACGAGATCCAAGTCGCTGGGAACAAGACCGCCTTGGTGCAGCCTTTTGCGCCTGCTTTGTGGGCATGTGCCCTGGGCCCGTGGTTGAGCTGCATCACACAGCCGGCCTTCAGCATGGTTCTGAACATGAAATGTCGACAAAGCATGTGGGTGTCAGTGACAAGTTGAAACCAGCCTCCAGTACTGGTGGGTGATTGTTGAAACTCTAGAACTCAGCCCACCAGCCCACAGAGCCTGATCCTAGCCATGCGAGAAGGGGAATCTCAGTTTCTTGTGATCCAAATTCCAATGGCCCGAAAAATCCCACAACGGGTTTCCAGACAGGGCCACAATGTCCCACAAGTCGTCCTCACCTCTGCGCAGAACCAAGAGCCCTAGGCCTTAGTCACCCGGGCCAAAGATCTGCCCGGGTTTAGGGGAGCCGTCCGATGGCTCCGAAACAGCCGCCGAGACCTCCGGACCAGGAAGAGGTCGTGTTGAGGAGGGCTTCTTCGGATGTCGAGATGTTTCAAGCTCGGTAGAGATGCAGGAGGCCAGCAAGCTTTCGACCTGCCCGGTTGCCGTAGTCCCTTCATGTAGTCAAAGATACCTTTGTCTCATTGTCCGGCCGGTTAGTGGGGGACGCGCTCGAGAGATACAGGCATATGCTTGAGTGTGAAATTTGTTGACGACCTTGGCTTTCTGGGTCCTGGACACATTCCTGGACGGTCCGATGGCAAAGTTGCCCTTGATGGGAAAAGGCATTCAAACCTTGTGATGCTAGCCCCTTCTCAGCAGATCTTATCTGGATGTATGAGGTGGCATTGCTGAGGAGACCCGTGTAAAGCGTACCGAAGCTGCCACCTGCTGGCAGCTGGCAGACAGCATATCTTGCCTTGCTGTGGCAATTGCGTATCCCAGCTCGGAGGTGTCTTGGAAAGTGGTCATCCTGGTGTACGCGATCGTCTCCATCTGCTGTCTCTATGTCGGTGGCCTTTACTATGGCACCAAGGAGCCTCTGAGCTTGTGCTTCTAGTCGACGTGTCTGCTTCCGAGCCAGCTGGCAAGTCCGAATGTCCATATGGGGTCCGACAGGCCTTGGCCGTCCGGTCTGAAGAGGAGCTTCTGCAGGCCTTCTCATGCCCACTGCATGCTTCTAGTAGCAGAAAACATGGGGCGAGATGTGAATGGTTGGTGTGAGAGGCCAGCGTCCTGCATCCCCTCTTCAACACTGAGGAGAGGTTTCCACGGAGTATTGTGCGGACAGGGAAAGTTGTTTATCTAACGTTCCTAACGTTTGGCTTTCACGTCTGGTGTTGTCAGGTAGCAGAAATGCCGGGACAGTAAGAAGCACAGTTTGCACCGTGGAATTAAGACACCAAGAGGCACAGTGGAACCTGCTTTGATTCCCTGCTGTTGGTGCGGCTCGAAGAGCAAGAACTTTTCAGGATGGCATGTGGAGGGTTGGGGTTTACAGATCTTGACAGAATTTGAGAAAATGTACTGTCTTTTTTTATCACTCTTTGCCACCCCAAAAGATTGTAAGGAAGAAGTTCATTTTAAGCAAGATGTGAGGAAGCACGAGGGGCCGTGAAGGGGAAGGGTTAGCGTAGAGAGTACGGGCTGAACTTGGCTGGTCTACGCCAGTCTAAGCATGCAAGGAGCACTTTGCGCCGGAGTACTGGCAGGCTTCTATGCAGCAGCTTGGCAAGCACTTGCAATGTTGATTCCCTGACATGCGGCCAAGCCATGCCAAAGGTTCTGCATCACTGAACAGGAGAGGAAAGAAGCGAACCTTGTGCACTGGCGGTACTTCTTGAGCCCTAAGCTGAGCACACTGCATGCAGCAGTGAGGCAGAAGGATCGCCTGGAGGCACTGACAACTGCAACACACGCGACCGCCCAAGCTCTGCAGAGTGTCGGCATGCCCGCCTTCCTGGAGTCTGCTGGACTGCCGCTCTTCTGCATCCAGTAAGGCTTTCAACCAGACGAAGATGGGAAAAGGAAGGTCGGCGCCACTAGATCATTCCCCTTAAGATGCAAATTCGGGAGTTGCTTGATCAGCGGGGGAACTAGAATAAGGCTGTACAGAGGAGGCGGGGAAGGAAGCAGTCGGTACAAGGCGCCAGGACACAGGCACTCGAGCCAAACGAAGAAAACTTCAATTCAAGAATGAACCTTCGGATGATATGCTGTCGAGAAAATCTCGTAGCCATGCGTCCCCTGTCGAACTTTGAGGATCGGCTGGCTGCGACACAATCGGTCACAGCTGCCTTGGGACTCCGATGGTGACCTTGGAATCCTCGAAGCCGCTTCTCGGCTGCCTTCGACCATGGTGGTCCTAACAGCTTGCTAAGATCCTATTCCATAATCTCTAGCTGACGTACCTGCATGCAATCGAGAGATGCAGCGGCGGTTCCCATCCTCGGACATGAGTTTTGACAATCAGAGAGACCACGGCCTTCACGACCAGAAGCCTCATCTTTTTCGCCCAGCTGTGATGGTCGAAACCCGAACTGGCACCAAACCTTGCAGTAGGGTCTTAGTCCTCCAGCCTTCGCGACGCATCATCCCCGGTCCCGGCTAGGACTGCATCCAAGCTGGTGCCAGCAAGGCCGGGTTTCTCTTGTTCTCACAAGAAGCAGTTTAGAATTACGCGTCTTTGGTGATGTTCTGATATCCCGATCGTGGAGAGTTAAAGTTGAGATGGCCCGTGTCTGCCTGGTGGTTTAGACTATTAGAATACAGGGGATGATTCTAAGGACAAACATCCACATGAACATCTCCCTAAACATCCCCCCCTGAGATTGG
>CAJNDV010005557.1:123370-179375 GCA_905221635.1 Symbiodinium sp. CCMP2456 | reverse complement strand
GTACTAGCTTGTCTCGCCGACATAAAGCTACCAGTTACCAAGATGTCAAGTCACGCTCAACTGATCTCTTCCTGCAGTTTCCTGCAAACTTCGGCTGCTAGACCCAGATCCCCAAGCAAACGGCGAGAATCTCGAACAGGAGCAAAGGTACTCAGACATTGAGTGGTGGGAGCGGGTCAACGACCATGCTGACTTCACGTTTCTTTGAAGTAAGGCTTATGTTTCTCACATCTTCAGCTTGGCACATGAGAATAGGTGAATAGGTGATTCCTTCTTCTCCTGCACATCAGGTTTCCCAAAGACTCCTTGCTCCCCCTGCAGCAAGACACCTTCGCGGGCGCACCGTATCTAGGCTGAACTTTGAGGTTGTGCACATCCTCGCTTGTTGTTTGAGTTATAGCAGTGTTTCACTTTCGCGGTTGAGCGTCGCAGTGCTCCTTTGCACTTCCAGTAAAAGGATGCAGCCCCATGCAGCAATGCATGCGCAGAGGGGCGAACAGCAAGGAGGGCCAGCCAACGATCAGATCACTCGCTTCTATTGGACGGACCCGCGGTGATATTGGCGACAAAGCATGCAATATTTCGCAAGGTTCAAAAAAAAGGGAGACTCAGAGGAGAAGCGAGAAGCAAGGCTTTCGGCTGGAAGTAAACGATGGGACAAGTGAGGGCTTGACTAAACCCGGGAGGACAGAGGCACGGCAAAGAATCTTGAATCGGTCTGGGGTTTGGGGAGCGTCGAGATTTTGGCAAGTGATCCTGTCACGAGTCTTGAAGTGATTCTTTCTTAGGATGACGATCCCTGCAAAGCCACGGGACTCTTCGGCTTGAACTAGAAGAGCTAGGCAGCTAGGCTAAGTTTTCGTGACGATCTTGCTTTTTTGCCGCCAAAGGGGCATGTGATCTGCGAGCCTTCCAATTGATGCCCAGGCTCATGACCCATGAGCCTGGTGCAGACCCGGAAAACTATTTACGCAGAGAGAGTCTCCACAACGCGACTCAGGAGTTTCTCAGCTGGGAGTACGGACAATGCCTGGGCGCGCACGTGTGGCCCTGGAGGTCACGCTATCGACGAACAGTACAGTGGAACTGAAGTGGGATTTGCTAATCTGCTACAGAAACGGAGAGTCTGTGCAGGATTCTTCTGTACTCGCCTTCCAGCGACACGCTGGCATTCATCCTAGCCGCGAAGGGGGCAGTCTTCATGCTCGGAGGTGCAGGAGCAACGGCTTGCTACTGAGTATCTTTGCCGAATCCTTGCGGTTTCGTGGATGTTGGACGGCGTCGGTCACGAAGCTCGGGGGGCACAGCAACAAAGACTGAAAAGGCACCGATGCGGTCGTGCATGTTTAAGTTTAGAGTCGGTAACGAAGCAGGTCTCGGGAGAGAGAAATCAACAACACCAACACCGAAGTGACGGCAAGAAAGATGCGCGCTGTTTGCCAGGAATGGATGCTTTGCCGGCAACGATGGTGATCTTTTGCTCTGCTGCAGCGGTGACTTTCCTGAGGCAGCGGGGTTTGGCCGCATGATACCGGTAACTCCAGGACTTGGAATACTTGGATAGCAGTGGGGCGAAGAAGGTATCGAAGCAGGACATCAGGGCTCCCCACAGGGTCTTGATGGAAAAGGCTGTGTAAGGCAAATTCAAGAAGATCGGCGGACCGAAGACTGAATTGGGAGCAAAGGCCGGAGCAGAAGGAACCAGTTGTTGTTGCTTGGCATCAGGTCGCTCGCACGCGTCACACTCGCATGACTGCCGAGAAGAAATGCAAGTTCTTAGGCAGTCCTTGCAGGCTCAGTCGCTTCACCCCGGGCTCACATTCAGAACCACACAGAGGTGCACACGAACGAGAACCCAGCAGACACCGACCTCCAATGCCAATCTCGAGCTCGAGCGGTGAAGTTGCGACTGCTGCAAGAGCAATCCTGCCGTGCAGGGCACAACGACCGGCAGTTGGAGCAGTGTTTGTGACTGTTGGACCGAGGATTTAACTTGGCTCTTGCGGCAAAATCCCTGCATGATCCTGCATGTGCACCCTGTAAGTGTCGGCAGGGGCGGCCTCACGTTGCTGGCAGTGCTTGGGATCTGCGCTTGCGAGTTTCTTGTGGTGAGCATAAGGCCAGGCGGGCTCCTGTGCATTGCACAGACTCAACAGTCTATATCTGCAGTGACCGGAGCATTCGAAGTCACGACTCGCCAGCTTCCTTGATGTTCTCCGGGGCGTGCTTTCTCCGACAGGCCTGCGCTCTGCAGCTTTCGCAAGAGAGGGCCTCAGCCAAACTCGGGGATTGAGACGCATGCACTTTTCTTGAAGCTGGCACATTCGTGCGTCCCGTTCCCGCTTGTCAGCCCAAACTGACGCTATGAAGCTTCAGGCTCCACTCTGCCTTGATCGTTCTTGCAGTCGCCGTGCAGACCCCAGAAACCCAGCAGATTAAATAGGTGGGTTAAATCGGGAGTACGTTCCTCAATCTCGCACTAGGCCCAACGAGGCAGGTTCTGTGTGCCTATCAAGCAATTGCACAAGGGGGCGGAACCTTCCGTCTGACTGGCAGGCTTTTCTGCTGCACATCTTGGCATGCGTAACACAGGTTCTAGCTGCTCTAGCTCGCTTTGGGCATCCCCGAGCAGTCTACAAAGCTCCAAGTACTCCGAGGTCTGCGCTCACGGCCTCCAGGGCTGCTTGGAGCAGCTCCTTTGCCAGGCATTTTCTCGTAAGGTGATTGATTGCCTTTCCTGCAGATCATTTCTGAAAGGGCACGTGCTGTGCAATTCGCGTTCATTACCATGCCTTCTTTCACCCATGCTTCCAACGACGCTGAAGGCAAAGCACTCTCAGACATGCTTGCTGCTGCAGGATTTCCATAAGCTAGGATTCTAGGATTGCTTCTGTCAGCGCTGGGTTTGAGGGGCATGCGGGAGGTCGACGATTTCTACTTGCACCCACGGCGACCGAAGGCTCCTTGCCCAGAATCCCATGCACTGTTGCAAGTATCATGTCGTGTTCCAGTATGTAGCAAGTCCATGAACAGAAGCCCTGTTTTCGGCGCTTCATCATGTGGCACCTTGCTTTGCTCGCCGTTCAGTTCAGATTGAGCCAAAGCTTTATCTGCTCGGTGGAACTGAGTCCTGGACCCTCTGCGTGCTGGGCACGTGTTGGGACTTTTGACGATGTGCCCTGTCAGCACAGGGGTCTGTAGCAGAGTATCCCACAAGCTGCATGCCTTTGAAGTTGAAGCTGCCGCCCTTTGGCAAGACTTCGGTCTCACAGTGTACTTGTTCAGAGATGGCTAACCCTACAATTGATGCATTTGCGGCTTGGCGGTTCAATGAGCAACCGAACTCAATTTTGTGTGTGGGCTTTCTGCCTGTCGCCTTCTTGCGATGGCGAACTTCAGTGACTGCGGCAAGCATTGCTCCCATGCATACTGCAACCAGCAGGACTTGCTCCCTTTCGAGTGCGACGCCTGTGGCAAAGCCTACTGCTCACAGCATTTCAGCTATGCAGCGCATGATTGCCCCAAGGGGCGAGCGGCCACAGACCGTCGCGTGATCGTGTGCCCACTCTGCGCTGCGTCAGTTCCTTTGGCACATGGCGAGGACGAGAACGAAGTTTGGGAAAGGCATGCCACCAGTGGAAAATGCATTCCCAAAGAGGCAGCCAAGCCGAATCGGTGCCCTGTCAAGGGCTGCAAAGAGAAGCTAACCTTCTCGAACTCGTGTAACTGCGGCACCTGCGGCATGAAGGTATGCTTGAAGCATCGTTTCGAAGATCAGCATGACTGCCGCCCTCGCCCAAGCCTGAAGCGGAACGGCAACGACTTGCTGCGGCAGTTCGCACAGCTTGTGAAAGTGAGCTGAGCAGCTTGAGCTTGGAGAGCTGCGCCCCCCTGCCATGCTGTAAGTATTGATTCAATTTTCTAGGAAGCCTAGTTGCGCGATGGATGTGACAGAGATCTCTCCTCCTGCGCATCTTGAATTTTGGTGGCTGAGTGTACAGGCAGCTGCCACCCTCGAGCACTGGTACAGCCAACACAGACCTTGTGGCCAATGCACAGAAACGCGCGGCTGACAAAAACACGTGTCGCCACAAAGCCTACGCAGCTGTTTGAGAGGGTGGGAGATGACGTTCCTTCAACCGAGGCCGCCCTGAGTGAGCAGCGCCTACCGAATCGTTGGCGTTGGAGAAGTGGCGCCGCACCGCTTCTTTCTCCCTAGACGCTGCAAGCTTGGAGTTGTGCCCAACACTCGGTTTCTCTCAAGACTGGGATGACAAAAGCATTGACATGTCACACGCAGGCTCAGATGCAGTTTCAATACCTTAACTTCCCAGATAGTACTTTCCAGACAGTACAAACCCTTGCCTGTACACTTGACTTGCAACTGCACTGTATCACCAAAGCAAGGGCTGACATTGCATCGGCTCTTAAGACTGAAGAAGATGGCAGGCCTTCTTGGCCTGTAAATGCAATTGCTCTTGGCCCCCCGGGCCGTCCGACCCAGTCCCGGAACAGCCCTACCCTGATTCATTTTGGCACAGAGCTTTGTTTGTGCAATGACCTGATGTCATTGGAATTTGGTTGGAGATGACTTGGTTGGCCTCTCGTATTCAAACGCGCTAAAAGCAAAAAACGCCCTTTGGCAAGTCCGACTGCAGCAAGCCAAAACCAACTCGAACCTAGCCGGCTAGTCCACGGACTCCATGCGCCCTTCGCGATGGAACCGCTCGCGGCGCGCGGCCTTCGGCGGATTCCTACCATCCAGGGGTCTCGCCGGCAGATTGCTTCATTGGTTCTGGGGGAGCTTTAAGGCTCGAGGAAGGCTTGGGTTTGGCTTCGTCGAGACGTCGCCGTCACCGAGGGCCTGAAGGTTTTATGCTCCTGGGAGGGGAGGCTTCCGGCGACATTCCTCATGCGTGCTGGTTACCTGTCACAAGTACATGCCCGTCAAGCTGATTTTGGGTAAAGCTTGTAGGCCTCGCCGAGTGTATCAAAGGGCCACACTTAAAACAAAATACTTCAACTGCTGCAAGTCCTAAGCTGTCAGGCCATTGAGCTTGCGTTTGCGAGCAGGTCCACGGCTATGTATCCAGCAGTCCCAGGGCCAAAGCGTTGCTTTGGGAACTGCTGTGAAGCCCTTTCCGGCTCTCCTCTTCCATCTGGAACGGGACACGGAGCTGCAGCGATGAGGGCTCCATGTGGTTTCAATGCATGCTTAAATTCTGGCTGCCGTATGCGATCTCATGGCCTAGTGCTGTCAGGATCTGCGACCCTCAGCAGACCAGCATGAGAAAGCACAGAAGCTGGCGAGTATGGTCCGATCCGTCTGCCCGGCCCTTACAGAATATCAGCCAACACCAACCCCACCCTCTAGGCGAATATGGACCACGCGCCTGAACTTCCTTATTCAGCTTGTTGAAGGCCTTGGAGGCCTGATTAGCCTCATGATCCTTTGACACACAACATGACCGGACCTTTCCATCGTGTTATGAACATCCCTTGCCAGCAGAATCTCGACATTGAAGAGAAGTCAGTGTTCGTGCATCCAAGGTGAGCAGCTTGATGGCGAGACCCACTGCTATGGATCGTGTAGCAACGGGACCTTCATGCAAGGATCTGCCACTTGCTGGCAATCTTTGCTCAACGGTGTGGCTCTTTCTTCTACTCAGTCAAGAGTGTTTGCCTTACCCCTCTTAGCAGCTCATGACATCAAGAGGTGTGCATCGTGGAAGCATTATAGCTGGCTATGTGAAACACTTGGGATGCTTTCTGACAGCCACTCTCCGTCAGCTCCGAGGATGTTGACCTCACGTGGCTGTGTGACCAAAACAAAGTGGCCAAAAGGGGCCTTGTCTCACAGGAGCGACAGAACTTGAATTGCACGTTGTTTCTCAATTGATCAGTTTTCAGTGTACCTGCTATCCTTACAACAGGACGCTTTGCCAAATAAGTGGTCACGGTCGGGAACATCGGTCGAGGGAAATGGCAAACGCTTGTGAGGAGCTTCGGGCGCCGACCGATGCAAAGGTTCCGGGGAACACCGCAAGCTCCTTGCCTGCGCCAACCCGCCGTGACAGAGTCAGCAACTCGTGATTCTGCGGCTCGCGAGGTTCTGGACTGCGCAAGGCAGCCCCTGCTGAGCAAATGCTTCTGCAGCTGGAAGCTCTCGTGCCACCACCGCCCCCAAATGCAGTCCAACTGCCCCCGACACCAACGGCCTTGGAGCATCAAGCTCTGATTCCGCCAACCCGAGCGCGGAGGAGACCTAGTCCTCCCAAACCTCGCCCCGCGTCAGCTCCGCAGCAACTCCAACCGCCACCTTCCACACCAGAGACAACGACAGTTGTGGCCCAGCCAGAGTCAGAGCCCTTTCCAGCTCGACCGGAAGAAACATCGGATCCAGATGCTTCGCCGGAGGCCGGGAGCCGCCACTTTACGCTGTGTGGGATACGACCGTGATACCGCTGTAACCGCTGTGGCGCTAAGCTGAGGTCTCTGAGTCCCGGGCCACCCAGGCCCAGGGCCTCAGCAGCCTGCCAATGCCTCCGCCGCCTCCCGTCGTCTCCGTCTCTCCGCCAGAAGAGCCGAGGGACAGCCGTTTGGATTGCAAAAAACAGCGCTGTCTTTCGCAAACGCAGGCCTGCGGCCTGCGAGAACTCTAAGCTGAGGCATCTCTGCGCGCCTTGTCCAATTTCGGGCGCTGCGCCTGTTGAGGGCGAAGGTGCGCTCGGGTCAAGTGAGAGACATGGCTAGGCTGCAAACCTTTTATTCTAGAAGTCGGCCATCTTAGGAGCTTGAATCCTCAAAGAAGCTTGGGGAAGTGAAGGTGACCGTCATGCGGGCTCCGTGAGTGAACTGGAAAGGTTCTTTGTAAAGGCTCTGCCTCTTCACTCGACTAGCAGTGACTAGCAGTCATTTACTTTGCCCATGTTTGTATTTCTTGCTCTTACTCCAAGTATCTCGAAGTCTCGGTTGAACTGGATGAGCGATTGGCAGACAGCCATTGCACACCTGACCAGGGGTTGGAGGGCACTTGAGATGCAGAGTGCAGACCCGTTCCTGCATTCAACCATAGTCAACCCCAAGCCTGGCGGAAGGCCAGGGGTGCACGGGACCCGTCGCCTTCGTCCCCGTCATAACGGCACTGACACCACCCTTCTGAAGGGAACTCGATCGGTGGGTCACATCGCAGCGCCCAGCTCAGGGAGCAACGTTCGTCGTGAACCTAGCACTGCCCTGCTATCGGTATTCATTCTCGTGAAGTCGCAACTGCAGGCTGAGCGATTCACTTTCGAGGGTGTGGAGCCTTTCGTCTGCATCCAGCCAGTCCTTGGACATGCTCCCTCGTCAGAATCAGCTTGACACAAGCAGTGAGGAGGGCTTATGCTAGAGGCAGAAAAGCAGCAGTCAACCGTTGCAGTGAGAATGATGACTAATTTTACCGCCGCGATGGCCGCTGGCCTGAGTAAACAGTGTAATTGCGAGTGGAGGGGTGCAGGCTGGGGGTAATGGTAGTGGTGTTGACAGAGATGGAATCTGTACCGTCACATCCTGTCGCAGAGTCAATGGCACTTCCGATAGTATGCATTAGTGTCCAGGTCGGATTTGCCCTTTGTTTTGTGATCGTGATTGAATGCGCTGCCTGCTGCTTGCAAGGAAACTGTATGTTATCCGTGCCCGGGTTCCGGTGCTGAAGTTCTTCGGCAGCGACGAAGAGGTCCTTTGCGACGTCTCCGTCAACAACCACGAAGGCCTGCAAACGCACTGCTTGTGTTTGGTGTTACGATCTTGCACCACCGTCTCCTGCCGGCTTCCAGATATTTGGGAGAAGCAAATGAAGAATCAGGGCTTTCGCTCAGAATCCTCCAGTTCTGTTGGAATCACATGCACTCGCTGGTACTGGCGATTCAGGCTTCTGCACATATGACAAGACGACTCGAGCGTGTTTCCCCTTCGCACTTCGGTATGGGTACTGACATTGGTTGAACTGGACGCCATCAACCTGTCACCAGATGCTGGCTTTGTCTCTCCTCCTCTACCTCCTCGTCGTACTTCTGCTCCGACTGCTACTGATCCCTCACCTGCTCTTGCTGCTGCAGCTGCCGCTGGCTACTGCTGCTGCTCCACTGCGACGATGACGACGACGACGACGACTGCCACTGCCGGTGCCACTGCCATTACTGCCTGCTTAGTTGTCTCACTTGCTATCACTGCTTCCCTGATCCCTGGTTGGAGGCCTGCAGAACAGTCGCCTAGTGCAAGGCTTGTGCAAGATGGAGCCATTGCTGGGTCCTGCAACCCGGCCCACAGTATTGCAGATATCTTGGAACTGCTGAAGTCAATATCCGCCCCTTTGCTTATAAAGTTGTGCTGTTCGATGCTCTTCGTTTGTGCTTCATAACGGCGTAGAGCTTCGCCATGGGTCGCCCCATCGGTTCAGAACCCCAAATCCAGACCGCCGTCACGAATCACTTCGGCAGCATCAGCATAGAGAAACAGTGAAAGGTCTGCTTGCCCAGGTGGTGCGGCTCCTGAAGCACTGGGCCCGCCGGCGGCAGCTGGGCGACCGAGCCAAAGGCATCGGGAGAACTTGTCGGGGCAATGCCTGAGAATCAGAAATCGGCCCCAAGGCCAAGCCATGTCTTGAAGCCTCCCGGAAGAGCACCCGCAAGGCGGATTCAGCACCTACACTCTGGTCCTGATGGCCGTAAAGGTGCTACAGGAAAGCAAAGCTTGCAAGCTGCCTCCGCATTCAGTTCAAGAGTTGCTTGGATCAACTGTTTTGGTCGCTGCACTGCCAGCTGGAACTAGCTTTGCCACATGGCCACTACAAGCAGCCATCAGCTGCATCTCTTTTGGTTGCCCAGGCTTGTACTGAAAGTGCAGGAGGACTCTTCACCAGAGCCACTGCAGATTTGGATGCAGGCCGCGGCGACCCTTGAACTGCGAAGAATTTCTTCTCCTGCTTCCACTGCTCCGTCTCTTTCCTCGGATAGCTCAATTCCCAAGACGTTCGTCCCGTGCAGCAGTGAATGCATTGCAGCTCGCGACACTACGTCTAGTCTTGCAGCCGGAGCGGGCTCCGTCGATGTCTTGAAGCAGCTGCGAGGCCAAGAAAGACAAGCTCTGCACTCCCAAAATGCTGGAAAAGACGTTCGTGGCATTCTTTGATTCTCGCCTGCAAAATTGGCGCGCACACACACACACACACACACTCATCCAAGTGGGTCACGTAACTACCTGTGGTTGTCAATTCAAATTTCCATCCGCAGCGCAGGACACAGAGAAAGAGGGGGAGAGGAAGAGGTAGTAATTTAATTTGTACCTTCAGAAAGCCACTCGTTCTTTTCCTCGTACCTTCAAAGTGGTGTGCCTGTAGCAGACATAAGGACTGCAGGGCCGGTAAGTATAACTAAGGCATGTGTTTCCCTCCTGATGCCATGTTTTCTGAAACCTGCACCTGCTCCCGCGGGCACACCAAACCTTCCGTGTTGGACAGCCCTGCACACCCTCGTACAGCAGAGCCCTCTGTCAACATGATGGATGGGGATGCGCCTGGAGCGCGGGGCGTCAGGCCTGCTGGCGCCTCTTACCACTTACCCTTAGCAAAGCAAAGCAAAGCGAAGAGGTAGTAAAAGGTAATAATCATCATCCGGGGAAGGAGAAGAGCGAAGACTTGGAAGAAAGAAACAGTCAGTAGCGTGGCGCGAACAAAAGCCCAATGCCAGCACGGACAACGGTGGTTCCTAGAGACGCGACGCTGATCGCACCGATGTAATCCACATCGAAGTGCACAGTGTTCAGAGAGAGAGAGAGAGAGAGAGAGCGAGAGCGAGAGCGAGAGCGAGAGCGAGCGAGCGCATTCTCCAGATCTCCGACTGCAAGGATTACTTCGCGCAGCCAACCTGGAGCTCCGGCGGAATCGTTCGGGTGGCTCCGGCAGCTGCCTCCGAACAGGACACAAGGGCCTGCACTGCCCAGTGGCCCAGCATTCCAGTGATAGCTCGGGAGTGCTCCCCGTTAGGCACACGCGACGTTCGAGTAGCCTACATGAGTTTAGGGAAACGCCTTGTTGGTCACCACTCTATCCGAGCACTCGCCGCTGAAGCTTCCCAGCTCAGATTAAAGCACTTTGCTTCGGAAAGGAGGAATCGGACTGCAGCCCGCAGGCACCCCCTCCTCCGCCGCTGGAGGTCCTCCGAGTGCCTCGGATAAGGACTAGGCGAGTCGCCGCCTTTTCTGCGACCTCAGCTTGGTGTTCATGCTGAACTTGAGGTGGTTTGCCCGCTGACCCAACTCGACGTGCAGAGGCACTGCGGAATTCTGCTAGCATACAGCATGCGCTCTCGTCACATTGACATTGTGTGTGGCCACCGCTCAATCAAGCTGGCTCGCCGTGATCTGTGGCTGGGTACGTTTGGCTTCAAATCATCATTGTGAACCGACTTGCTGCAGGAGCAAAGCCCAAGAGTGGCAGCACATGGCGAAGGAGATTTCCCGCGCCAGCCAAATTCTAAGGCGTCGGGCGCGTGACAACTTTGTGTTGCTTGTGACTGCACCGCCAGCAAGCATGCGATGCGTGGCCTGACAGGAATCTGCAACTGGACAGCCAGCTACGGCTGGATGAGCTGTTCAAGGCAATTCAGCCATAACATCCCATAGTCGTGACGGCTTAACTGGTGTTTACTTGCATGCAGCCTGCAAGGAACCCCAGGAGCCGCCCTCGGCGCCGGAGTCGCCCCCTGAGTCGACACCGGAGCCTGTGGACGTGCTTCCCGGGCGCATTACAGAAGAGGCTCGTTTTGGGATCTGACTTTCTGTTTGATTTTGGAGGACCTGGAGGTCATAGTCTTAGTCTTGCCAGGATGCCGAAGAGGGGGCTGCAGCTGACAGCAAAGAGTCTGTCATGCCCCTGCCTCAGCTCGTCAAAACTATAAGTTGATGTCAGCCTGACGCTTGTTGCATGTATTCATTTCTCCCATACCAAGCTTGTGCACATGCTGTGTACGTGCCAGGCAATACGGCGCTGCAGACAGCTTTCGGGAGGGGACCGGGCTCAACAGCGACGCGAGGGTTCTGGCCTGCTGACCTGATGTTAGTGCAATCGGACTTGCACCTAGCATAGCTTCGCGCTGCACCGCGAAAAGACCGTCGCCAGTCATTTCTGTGGGAGATCTCTACACAGCATTCAGCTTGATTCTACGCATGGTGCTGAACCGAAGAATCTGCCAACTGGAATGGTGTAGTTCGGCTTCGCGGCGCAGCCGGTCGCAGTTTTTCACAACGACTTCTGCCAGCGGCTACCGTTCCTGCCGGCTTGTTCGTTCGATTTCGTTTGGGCTCGCAGCACAGCATCGCCTCCCTTGGTGGATTGGAGGCAGAAGGATGTTGAAGCCTGTGCGCACAGTTCTGTAACCATACTGTGCGTGGCTTCGATTCTTGCAGACGAGACAATGAAAGCGTGAACGCACCCCCATCCGCTTGCCTCTTCTTTAATGTCCTTTCCAGCAAGGACAGCCCAAAACGGACCGACAGCAATTGCCAGGCCATGGCCAGTGCTGCAGGACGAGTCACCGGAACCTTGGCCTAACTGGAAGAAGCGAAGTCGCCAGCCGTGACTTACAAGCCGAACATAGTGGACATTCGAGACGTGTGCTGATGTCTTGCATTGACCACTTATGACCACTTCACTCCTTGTCTGTTCAATCTGAGGCAAGGATGTTGTGACCGAGCATGACTTGTGCAGCACTGACAGCGGGACTAGCTCCTTGGACTCTGTCGCTTGCAGCACAGCCAGCCTGCAAAAGCAACCGTGCTGTATCAGAAAAAGATGTAGAACCTAGACCTGGAAACCTGAACATCTAGCTGACTCCTTCGGGGATCATCCGGTAAAATTGGAACGACATGGAGAAATGAGCATGGCCATGCGGATGGATGACACGGACAGATCGAGAAGTGCACCAAAACATCCCCTGACTGCTAAACAAAAGCCTAAACCCATCCTAAGATGATACAGTACAGTACGATACAAAACAGTTTCCTACCATCCGTACCTGCCGAGTGAGTCATTTGATCTGCCATGCGGAAGCCCACCCACATTTCATACATAGTAGAATATCAACTTCAACTTCAGGAGACATCAGCTTTTAAGCGATTGCCGAGGCTGCTCTTCGGCCACCTCCGCCGGCGCCTCCGTAGGAGCTGCCGAGCCAAGGTGCCTTGGACAAGGTCTTTTCGAGTCAGGGCCTGATGTCAAGTTCCCTCTTTGGAAATGTTGATGCCGCAGGTCTACCCGGCCGTACGACAAGGCAAGGCTTCACCATGTCCCAACGCGCCCTGTACTGTAGTTGTGCCAACCACGTCAGATCATCGGCACTGCGGGTGCTGGATTTTGAGATGCCTCGCCGAAGGTTGATGGCCGACCAGATGCAGGTTTAGATCCTCGATGTACGAACTTGAACTACTTTCATGCTGCCTGGCCGCAGGTGCTAGTAGCTTCGTGGTCAAAGCACCGAAAAACCGCTCAATGGTCATCTAGAGGGTTGCACTTGCTCCTCGGGCGTGACGCAGCCAGCTGCTTCCGCTTGGTGCAAGCTTGCCACTACTGTGGTCTGACCTGGATCTGAGGATTTTGCTAGCATTGACAGCCTAATTTCGACCGGCCGCTTTACAAAAAGAGTCTCGGCAGGATTCGTATAAGATG
The DNA here is from genome assembly GCA_905221635.1 of Symbiodinium sp. CCMP2456. Classification (NCBI taxonomy): domain Eukaryota; class Dinophyceae; order Suessiales; family Symbiodiniaceae; genus Symbiodinium; species Symbiodinium sp. CCMP2456. The sequence continues at coordinate 166,672 of CAJNDV010005557.1, read as the reverse complement.
GGTGCAAGCAACACCGATACCGATACCCTACATGAAAAATGAGGGATCGTCAAAATCCGAATGTCCCGATGTGAATCATCTTGGATGTCAGAGATTGCCGCTTGCAGTTGCTCACTTAAGGAAAAGATCTGAGTGATTGCTGCAGAGGACAGGGAAAAGTCGAGTTACATTCGATGACGCTCGGACCTGATTTCACCTGGGTCGTAGTTGGAGGTGCTCGTGTCCTGAAGCCTTCAGCCAGAATCTAAAATTTCTTCCATTGAGTTGGCCTTAACAGAGGTAAATTGGTCGCCGAACATGTGTGTGCAACCGCAACATATCTAGACAGGAAGCACCCGTCGAAGCAGTGGCCAGCAAGCGAAGGTCCTCCGAAGACCATGACGAGCTTGTCGTGGCACCCCACTCAGCCTGCAAGTTCGATGGTAGCCAAGGCCAACCACAGGGCGTAGGGTCGGCACAGTATCAGAATGCAGAGTCTTTCGATAAATGCGAACCGTGTGAGCTGTTCTGAGGTCAAGAAGCTGCCCGCAGAGCGCGTCAACATAAATAGAGGCCGGGGGTTTTAGCATCGAGCAAGCATGACTTGCGAAAACTTGCGACCTGAGCTAAGTCGCTAAGTGTTGAACCGATAGCGGCTGCTGACGACACGTCTCCTTCAGAGTCCTTGCTTGGCAGGGAAGCCCGGAAGTGAGCTCGCAATGCATCAGCGGTCTATTGCGCGTGACTCAGAGGACCGTCTCTCCGGTCTTCTTAGCAGCCAGGATAAACCATGCGGTGCCGCGGGACATGCGTGAAACACAGGATCCCTTGGCCGAGATCGGTGTGTTCAGCCTCCTGTGCTTGACTCAGAGATGAGCTTCAGACTCCAGACATGCTCACATGATGAACAGGTGTGTATTGAACAGCATCTGTCAGTACAAATACACAATGCACAAAGGCGCCAGAGCGAAAATACACCCCAGCAACCTGCCGGCAAAAGCATGGAGATCGGCAGCGGATGGAAATGGGCAACTTTCATGCTTGAGAGACTTCTCCCATGGGGCCCAGGTACTTGCTGGAGATGCTGTCCGCATTTCAAGTTAGCGAGGAGATCTGGCTAGTCCTCGAGAACGCAGATGGCGGTGATCTTTTCGGTTGCTGGTTTGCATCTGTCGGTCTCGAAGGGGCTTCGGGCTTGAATTTTTATTTACATGTGATCGATGAAAGCTAGTAAGTGCCGAGAGCCCAGACTCTCAAAAAGACCTGAGAGAGCAAAAGCAGGTGTGGTGTCCTCCCGGGTAATGTCCACCGGACAGATCATGCTTTGGGCCTGGCAGCTGCTTCAAGCTGTGAAGTTTCTACACTTGCACGGCATCCCGGCTCATGAGGGTTTAGGGTTTAGGGTGCAGTGCTGCTTCCCAGCTGATCAACAGAGTCTGGGTTCAAAAAAAGGGTTTAGGGTGCAACGAATAATGGTGAACCTCGAGGAGCCTGAGCATATGAAAACGAGCTTTTGGAGTCCATGAGATTCTGCCGCCCAACCTAGGCATCAGCCACCGTGACATCTCCTTGGAGAACGTGCTGCTAAGTGGTGGAGATGTTCGGCTCATGGACTTCGGGCAAGCAGTGCAGACACACCTGGAAACAGGCTTGCAGCACTCCCTTTCTGATGAAAGAAAGGCTTGCTTGCGGTTTCTCCATCGTAGCAAAAGCATATCTGTGGCTGTTCAATCGACAGTGGTTCAGTTCTGCTGGTCACTGTGCTGCAACAATCGCACTGCAAGACCTGTCTGCAACACTGCCGCCAGGCGAGCTTTGTCGATACTTTGTTCCGGCGGGGAAGCCTTACTATCGGCCACCAGAGGCCTACATCCCAAATCAAGGAATCCCATCGGGAAGTGTGAAGAAGCCTATGGTTGGCAGTGCTTTCCGAAACGTCGCGATGCTGTGATGATGTTGACTCCGGACCGAGGAACGCTGGCAGTAATTTCTCCCGCCAGTTCTCGAGCGGGACAGGTTGCTTTGGCACTGACCTCGGCGCAGGACATGCAGCAAGAGGTTGTACAAGGGGTTTCCGGACGACAGTCCAAGGGCTGAGTGCGGTGATTGTGCATGCCGGGCTTCTGACATGAGCTGCGGGGACGGCTTTGGTTGCCGTTGTTCCTCGTGCAATGGAGAAAGATGCGCACACTGGCCATCACTGGCCTCTGCCCTGAGGACTTCCTGTGTCATGTGCGCCTGTTGGAAGCGGCTGAGCCTGGACAGCTTTGTGCAGCAGAGCCCTGGGGATACACAGCTCCGCCAATCGACATTTTTGCATGTGCCGTTGGTGCCTCAGTGGCTTTCTCTGTCCAACAAGATGAGATGGTTGGAAGGTGGAGTTTCTTCTGTGGCAGTCCTTGGCAGCAAGCTCAGGTCTGCATCACCATTATGTTCCTTGCTGGGCCGCCCTGGCGACAGGCCTGTCATCATGCCGCAAGCAGGGCATGTCCACCTTGTCAGAGCTTTTCAAACACCGAGGCACGGCCGACAGACAAGTACTTCCAGTGGGTCCAAAGCAACGGTCTTGGGGCCTTGGCCACTTCCTGGAAGAAGGACTCCAGAGATTGATGGATTGGGTGCAAGGGGGCAGTTCAGACGTTCTGCGTGCTTTCTGATTTTTGAAATCCAGCAGAATCCAGCAGGCAGTGCCATCGTCAGCTGCAGAGTTGCTGGGCCAGATGATGCAAACAGACCCTGAACGACGACCCGCCACTTGACGTGACAGCGTGGAATTTCCTTCCCTCATACTCGATTACTCGATGAGTCCGTTCGATGAGAAGACTCCAAGGCTATAGAGGCCTGCCTCGGTCACACCTGGTTTGGGCCGCTTCGATCGGCGCCGGTGGCCCTTCGCGATAGCACCGCGTTCGGCAAAGCAAGTCCTGCGTCCCCACGCCTGGCCGGGGACTGTGATGGCCTCAGTTCCTGGCACATGGGAGACGAAGCGGATGTGAACTGGACCCGAGGCTACCGCGAACAGGAGTGGGTGTGCCGATCTCTTCCAAGCCTGTCTGTGGCACCAGAAGTCTTGGAGGCTGCCTGGCTGCACAGATGGCTACATCGATACCATTGAAGAACTGGGCATGTTGCTTAGAACAACTGAGAACGCAACAGAAGGTAAATCAAGGGTACTGTAGGCCGCCATCTTTGAGTGCTGCAAACAGCACACCAGACAGCCACGAATACATACTAGAACAAGATGCCACGATGGCTGCTTGAGCTTGCGGGACAGCTGGCATCGCAGATTATGGCAATGACTTTGCTCAGGCATGTGCTTCGTCCGTCGGCCCAGAGTTTGACGTCCTGGGCGATCCTTACCGAGACATTCAACCATGGAGCGCGGAGTTGTGCCTTGGCACCCCTCATAACAGAGTCTCCCATGTCCGACAAGATGATTCCCAGGCACCTGCCAACTCAAGCCGATGCAGAGATCGCTGGACTCCTTTGTGACGCACCACCGCCTCTGCCCTTGGTGCGGGAAGACAGGACTGGCAGAGATAAAACCCGCAGGAAGTCGATCGCTTGAGCCCAGTGCCGGCAAAACCTGTGTCTAAACCATCTTGGATCAGACAGCCCCTCCTCGCTGATGCAGGACTGAAATCAGAAAGCAACTTGGCGATAAATATCTTGTGTTACAGATGCATGTTTTCCAGTCAGTCAGGTGGCAGGCGGGCCTTCAACGATTGCCTTTCACCAGTCTGCGTTGATTCAAAGCCCCAGGATTGAGGCGGAGGGCCGGGTCTTGCAAGTCGCGTCGGCCTCGCCTGGTGCTGACAGAGCACAACTGCAAGCATGCAGGCAAGGCTTTTGGCATGCTGAACTCAATGTGAGCATTGGACGCACACTGCCACCATGAAGTTTGACTAGACACTTTGCAGGTGCGAGCAGGTTAAAGTTGGTGCTGGAGCAATAGCTCAGAGAGTGGTCCCGCGCGTGCGGCGATCCCTGCTGCTAGGCCTGCCGGTGGCGCCGACGACCAGGTTATCGTCAAGGAGTTCTCGCTTTAGTGGTGTCGGCAGAGAGCATGCAGCTGATCGCCCGGAACGGACATTTCAGGACATGCCGAGATCCTCTAAAATGGAGACCAAGCTGGCTTCTGCAATGCCTTCTTTGCCTCCACTTGGACGCAGCAGACACTGGCACAGCAAAATACGTCAGCCGCAGCCGTGGCGATGGTAGCGCCCAATTTTATGCAGCGGGTCTTGCCTCCATCTGAAGCCGGAATACATGACATGGACTTGTGTCTCCAGTGTGTCTCGTCATCACGCCAACAACTCCAACCTTAGCGATACCAGAGTCCCGCCTTGGATTGTGTCCCGGGATGTGTCTGTGCAGCCGGAGTTGCACACGAAGCGCCGGGTAGATTGCTGGCATGGCCCGTTGCTCATGGCTCATGAAGGTGCCTTTATGCGGGGTTTTGGGTTGCCTCCTTTCTTCCATGCTCCGCTCAGGATCCGAGGCCTCGGCCTCCCCGAGCTGCCTCGCCGGGTCACCAGCCCAAGCGCTGCGCGCGCTGCGGAAGACCAGCTCGGGTGCCCCGAGAGTTCTTCAGATCACAAGGATGATGGTGGCGACGTGAGGGCTGTGCTGATAGTGATAATTCAGTGGTGGTGGTGGTGGTGGTAGTGGTGGTGGTGGTGGTGGTCGTGGTGGTGGTGGCTTTTGTAGTGGTGGTGGTGGCTTTTGTGGTGGTGGTGATAGTCTAATAGTCGTTGCCGTCGTCAGGCTACTTTCAACACGTATGAGGCCTTCCACGCATGCCCTCCTTCCGTGTCGCGTGTTTGGAGCGAAAGCAGGGCTTTGGGTTGTCGGCTTGGGCAGGCGACCCTGCCTTTTGTCAGACTTAGGCTGAATAACTTAGGCTGACTTACGCCTTAGAGTCTGTAGTGGGCGAGACTTGCGCCTGAGAAGTGGCAGATGGGCTCTTGACTCACATGGCGCGGAGTGCCGTTGCTGGCAGGGCAAGCCAACATTGGGTGAGCGAGCCACAGAGTGGAGTTCGCATTCGTGTCGGAGAGAAATGTATTGACTTGGAAAAACGTGTCTCACCAACTGTCAACGGTTCTGACTTCGCGACTCGTGCAAGGCGCCCAAAGCCTTTGCAGAAAAACCCTGAGACCAGACATGGTGGTCCAAGTAGAATCTGAGGCAGTGTGGGGAAACATGCCGGCCGGTCCGCAAGCTGGGGCAGCCTGTCTTGAGAACTCAGATGCCGGTCATGCAGGACCCAGACTTCAGGAGAGAGTGTGTGCCTAATCCTGCTTCATTGCTCTACAGCGTGGCAGACGTCTTGCGGTGCATTCTCTGTAGTCAAAGGTGGTGGGGGTGTTTTGGATCTAGGATGTCTGATGATGTCTGCATATGCTCTTGGTATGTCTTGGCCTGTCGTCTCTTGAAATCGAGGTCCCGCCAACCAAAGCGCTTCGTGGCCTTAGCTCGGGTTCTGACACACTCCTGAGTCGCTTTGCGACAGGCCTTTCTTGAATAAAGGCCCAAGGTTTCTTGTAAGTTTGTGTTTTAGCATTCCGGATTCAGATGTGCAGGTAGTCCACCTTCGGCCAGATTCAGTGCGGGACTTGAGGCGGGTTCAACCAGGCCCTCCATCGATGACGGGCTTTCTCTTGCACACAAATTCGCTGTTCGACATTGGGCTTTAGGACAATCTTGATAGGACTTTTGCACGAGCAGTGCGAAGAGCAGCAGGCGGCGCAATGTGAAGCAAACAACACGGGACAGCTGAGGGAACAAAGGCTGAGCTCTGCGAATTGCACAGACATCCAGAGCAGGCCTGCTGCCCCTGCACATCTTCTGAAAGTGCATGCAGGTAGTGATGCTTGCCAGATGGTGAGACCGTAGCCCACTGCATCTCAGCAATCCGCTTGCACGTGCAGGTCTTGCCGAGCATGTACAGATTGCTCGCTCCCTGCACGTTGAGATGCACTCCTCCTCGCCCGCTGGAGACGAAAAGAACTGCATGGGGCCTTCGCAACGTGAGCCAGCTGGACATGACCGGATGTTACGACGAAGCCGCGCGAGCCATACTCAGAAATTGAAACCCCCCACTTGTCGCAATTAGTTGGAGTTTCCGCTTGTTTCGGGTAGCTCGGCTTCTTGGAGTGCTTTAGCAGAGCCGTAGCCTCGTAAAGCATGAGCCCGCCATGACCGGCCATGGGCGTGCGTGCGCTGCTGGGCTTCGCCTGGGGCAGCATCGCGAGCGAAGCAAGCGATCCAACTGTGATTCAGGCTTGGCAGGAAGCCTTGGAGACCTGTGCATCGGAAATCTGTTCAGCAAACCAGGTGGAGGACCGCCTTGGATGCAATCCATTGTCCCCGGCATGCTAATTCTTGAGACCTTTCGAGCAACCCTCACACGAATAAGCCGAATCAGTTCAGGAAGACGATGTGGCGGCAAGGCATTGTGATCAGATACCAGTTGCTTCCGAATTCGGCGGCGCCGAAGCTGTCATAAAGAGAGTGACGCGAAGCTGGTGAACATTGTTGCCAGATCTTGAGTAATTCGATCCAATCCATGCTACAGAACTTCCAGCATACCAGCATCAGTCGATAAAGGTGACACTCTTGAGGTTTGTCCCTCTGCAAGGGCTTCTAGCAGCAGTTGGAGTTGGTGTGCAAGACTTCACATCACAGGGCTGGACTATAGATTTTGCTGCATCAGGCGTTCTTGCATGCATGCCTGCAGCAACCAGGTGCTGGTCGCACGACTACGTTCGGACGCAAAGTTTGGTGCGCCGCGATGCTGGGCACAGGCGCAGCAGTGCAGGCAGCCCTCGGCAAAGAGCCTGCTTTTGTAATCTCCTTAGAGGAATCACGGTGGACCTTTACGCTGGACTTGGAGACACGGCGGCTCTGCTTGCTGACGGCCTGCGTCGGCGACCGAGCAGCTCCTCAGACCGTCGCCTGGTGACTTTCGAGTTGAATTTAGACAGGCCGGAACACGTGGGAACTCATGCTGCAAAACAGACACATGGACAGTCTGCACCAGAGCAGCTGTGACAGGCTGCTGACCGTGAGGAGCAGGCTTGCGCAGAGCGAAGTCGCGGTGCACACATTGGAACTCCGCAGCCAATACCACTGGCAGCGAGAGATGCGCAAAGGGGATTGGAAGCCAGTGACTGCGTTTCTCGTCCCTGGAAGCACTTCGAGTTACCTGCGGCCAGTATGCCAATCCGTGGAGGCCGTGTCTATCCGCATCGTAGGCGAGTAGATCAAGACGCACTTGGCAGTGCAGAATTGACGAGCCGGCAGCACCTGTTCAGGATTTGGGATTGATCCTTCTAGATCCTGACGTGGAGATGGGGTACAAGGACTGCTTGCATAAACCACATCCTATTTCTTCCAAGCCTGTGTGATAGACTTAAGACGGTTGAGCTTCAAGCCGACTCAGCGGACAGGAGTTCGCAGACGACTGGCGAGTGCAATGTGTCAGCAAGAATGACACATAGAGCGTGGGCGTAAACGAAGCGAACACCACTCGGAGTGTTGTTTGAAGTTGTTTGTAATTAGACGGTTTGTTCGGCTGTATATGTACAGGATGTAGAGGCGTGCGTACAAATGCATGTATATTTGAGACGCAGACAGGCTGTCAGTTTTTTGCCGGTGCCTGCTTTGCTGATTGTCGCGGGATGCGGGATGTTTGACGGACATGCCCCGGTCTTGGGCGTACTGCAGATCTCCCTGCCTTTTGGATCACAGGCTGGAAGCCCAACGTCCCCGAATGGTCGCCATCTACAACACGAATCTACCAGGAGGCCAGGGGCCAAAAGGCGGTTTGCCAAACCTGCCATGGTCCATAGCGCCTTACACGTTCAAAGTTCTTTAATGCAAGCATTTGCTGGTGCGTGCAGTTTCTTCACGGAGGCGCCGGCTGGGTTCTCAACCGCCTGCTCATGCTGGGTGAGTACGTCGAGGTTGCTCAAGGTTGCCTTTCAAGCACTGCTGCACTCTTCACACGTCCGCCCAGTGATTTCACGAAAGATGTCCTGCACACTCCAAGCAGAGCCGAGGTTTTAACGACGGGGGTGCCGGTGAACAGGACGCACCTGGCAAAAAAATATGGGCATGTACGGCCTGCAGGGGCTTGCGGCGGCCGAGCAGTGACGCAACACTTAAACTCTGGAGAGCAGCTCAGGTTTTCCATCAGCTACGAGCTTGGTCGCTTTTGCTACATGTGCCGGGGGCCGTTCTGCCTGCCTGGAAACCTGGCCGCTTGGTCGGAGTGAGGCCTTGAGGGCACCGTCTAACATTATGGATACATCCTGCTTGCGGACTGACAAGATTTCTGGTACCACGGTATTTCGCAGGGCAGCTTGCCGAAACAAGAGATGAGGCGAGAGAACGTCACCGTCCACATTGCAGCAGAAGCAGCACAAGATCGTGCAGCCGGTGCTTCCTGAGCGAAGGCAGCAGGGTGCATGTGGAATGCCCGGCTTGGGAGGCCCGACCATTTGATGAAGATACAGTTCAGATGACTGGCCTCGAAGCCAAGGACTCGGCAGAGAGAAGAGGGAGACTTAGAGACTTAGAGAACCATTGCCAAGTCAGGACTCGTAAGATCCTCTCCAATAGGCAAGCCCTGTCTTGCATGAAGACCCTGTCGAACAGGAAACCCCTAACTAGCAGGAAAACCTCACCCAGCACACCAAAGCCTGTCTAACAGAAAAACCCAATCTTACAGGAAACCTGTCGATAACCCACAGGCCAGCCGGTTGACCCACCCTTCATTCCAAACAATGCATTTTGGCGGATGCCAGCTGTGAATGACCCTGATTCAGAAGTCTTTATGTGTCCTCTCCTGATCTCAGCTGTCGATCTGGAACTTTTATACAGTGTCCGCCCTTTGAGTGCCCTTTGAATGCAGGAGTGGATTCAAGAGCAGTTGGAAAAGGGCTACGAATGGGGAAACACCACATTTCGTGCAGCCCCTTGTCCATTCCATGTTTGCCAGCGAGCTTGTCCATAAAGTCTACTCATCCTCGTAGCCCTGGCATGTCAGCAGACACTTTGGAGACTGGCCCTCACATACTCTCGTGTTGATACAGTATACTCTACTATTTGGTCCCTCGGTGTCTAAGGTCCGGGGTGGCGAGGTGCTCCGCATCCATCGCGGGATTGGAGAAATAGTGCCGGTGGAGGTCCAGCGCCCGAAACTTCGGATTGCAAGAAGCCCACTGAAAGTTGATACTCGTAGCATTGGCGTGGTGACCTGATGGTAGCTACACCATATCAGACAGTGAGAGCCATGTTCAACCTTTGCTGCATGTCTCGATCCGAAGATAAGGACAGATGAGCTGCTCACACCACCCACGCCACAAACCAATGCTCACCTCTGCTTTGCAGAGGCCGACCCGTGTCTCAGCTCAAGTGCTGCAGCAGACCGTGCACATCAGTTTGGTCCGCCCTGGTGCCTCTTGCGGAGAAACCTCGTGGTTTAACTTGCAGTGAGGCTGGTCGCGGCGCGCGAGCTCCGCACGCCCTGCTTCCTGAACTGCTCTCCACATGCACATACCACACCCAGAGCTTCGCTTTGACTCAAGTGCCTTTACGGCGCAAGGTGAGGGCCCAGACTTCGATGCTCAATGGGACCACTTCCGGAAGCAGGTGCTCCGAATCCAGAAAGCGAGTTGTAGGCCCTAGTGGGCATGTCGGTGTAGGTGCTCGACATGGCTTCCGAATCCGAAGGTGCTCTTGCAGGCAGCCGGCAACTTCCCACTGGACCCGGAGATGGTGGCGGAGGCGAGGACGACATTGGATACCACAGTAACACAGTCTGTCAACTGGAAGCTTAAAAATCCTTCTGGGTCGTATTGGACTCCATCTCACCAGAGAGTCTGGAGGCGACTGCCATCAGTCACCACATCGTCACAAACGATGAGATCCTGATTCGTGGGAGGTCTCTCTTCATGGCCCGTTTACGGCATGAGCGCCTCGCCCTCATCTTTGAGGTTAAGGCTTTTTGGCCAGAATGCGGGATTGCAAGAGCTGTGACACGTGAGAGCCAGGTACACTCATGATGGCCACTTGGAGGGATTTTGCCTCTTCGGCCTCACTTCGGCGGCTTTCCTCCGAGCTCGGCAGATGTTGGACATGGAGCCGCAGAAGTTCGAAGCGCATGGTAAGACCATCTTTGCACCAATAGTCGGCCTCAATGACATGGACACGGCCCCGCGGCATGCACTTGGCCTTCAGTTGCGCCCGGACATGTAAGAGCGAGAAGTGAGTGTGCAACTAGCCTATTCCATGTGCAGCCGAAGCCCTGGGCCCTGGACAGGCGTATACACTGGTCAGCGACTCCAACAGTAAAGGTGGCGTCGAGTTTAGCTTCCTTGAGAACACGGGCTGGGCGGTGCCCCTGGAAGATGTCATCATAAATCTGGAAACCCAGAGCCCTAGCTGTAAGCAGCAAGGTGGGCGGCTGACTCCCCTAAAACTCGTACACCCCAGGAAGGCGGATCTGGGGCAGCCATTCCGGCGGCACCGATTTCCGATGCCGGTGGCTGAGGGTTCAGAAATGTTCAGAGCAACAACGCTTCAATCGTATTTTGACAGAACCGCATCAGCTCGACTCTTGCCCGAAGTTGCATGCGGTTGCAATCGACAGTAATATATGCCTTCGGTATGAAACATGGCTCACTCGTTTGCCAGTAGCTCTCGAATCTCATGGGTTCATTCTCGGAAATCGATCATTGACACATTGATACTATTCTTACGCCTTTGCGGATCCATACAGACTAGCTTCATTCGCACTACATAATATTTTCCAGAAGCCGTTTAATTTTGCAGGGTCCTCGGCCCATGCCCCGTAAGCACTTGGCATGGCAACCCACGCAGAGTTTTGCGCGCGGAAGCGCCAGATCCTCACTTCGTTGGACAAGAGTCCCAAAGGTTCCATTGATGCACCCATCGTGGCTTTCATCCATTGGCTGAACCAGCAGCCGGCTCTTGTGACAACATCCTCTTGCAGTGGCCGCATCGCGATTTTCCATGGCTCTGCAGATGCATCCAACTCGAAAGGTGGAGAGTGGCTGCTGGCCAGCCATGAGACCTTATCGGACAGTACGAGATCATGGCAGGAGCTTCGTGAAGCACTCGACACACGACAGGATGCCGCAGGTCTCGGCACACTTACCTCGCTGCTGCTGGAACCGTTTGTTCTTCATGCAGAGTGTGCCGATGCGGCTACAGCTCAGCACATCCTCGGGGTTGCGAGAGATGCAGGCTTCCGCGAGAGTGGAGTGAGCTTGGGAAGGAAGCGCGTCATGGTGCAAATCCGAACTGTGGGCACCCGCCTGGAAGTGCCACTAGCGATGAATGGAACTCTTCTTGTGGACAGCAACTACTTCGAGACCTTAGTCAGAATCGCCAACAGTCGCTTAGATGAAAATGCCGCTCGGGTGGCACGGTTGTGGAGGAACTTGCGGGAGGCTTTGGTGGTGAAGGACGAAGGCATCGAAGGCATGGAGCAAGGACAGCCATGGATCTTTGTTTGTCCACAGGAATGCGCCCGCTCCGTCAAGTTGGCATTAGAAGCCCGCGGCTGGTTAGACAATTGTCGCAAAATGCAGAGTTATGGAGCGGAGGCGGCGGAAGCGCAAGCCAATCCCTCCGTTGCAATCCCGTTGAATGAGGAGGCGGTCGAAGAATTGCAGGCCATCTCCGAGGCCGAAGCAGAAGAGGTGGATGTCAGCCGTAGCGGAACCACTGTGCCGGAGGACGTCACCCTTGCTGAGACGGAGCTGGCGGAAGCATTGCCCGAAACTGACTTGCACCCTGCAGGATCTGTGCCTAAGAAGAAGCGCCCTCCAACAGTCGCTGCCAACTTGAACGAGCTGTGGAGGTTGCGGCGTGGGGAGCTGCGCATCATTCAGAGCTCTGTTCTTCCTAGAAAGACCAAACCTTCTGAAAGCACGAGCGCGGTCCCAGCAGCCACAGAGCAGGCAAAGATAGCGGAAGCTGTCCAGGGCCTTTTTGAGATGGGCCCAGGCCCACATGACGCTGCATCTTTTGAGGCTTTGTTCAAGGATGCTCAGAGCCTGCCTGCACTACAGTGGCGCGGGGATGTAGCTCTTCTCCCACGTGGCAGTTTGGCAGGTGCGGAATGGGATGCTTTTGAGCAAAAGACGCAATCAGTCAATGGTGGTTTGTGGGAGTGCATCAGGAAAGCTGTGAATGCCCGGCTCCTGTGTCGGCAGCAAGAAATTCGGGTGGATGACGTGGTCCGGGGAGGTAATGTGCAAGTATTGGCTGGCACCGGGAGTGGCTGGGTAGTGGTACCCGGGCCGAAAGGTGTGCGGTATTCATTTGACATCACAAAGTGTATGTTTTCTGAGGGGAATGCTGCAGAAAAAGACCGGGTGGCATCTTGGCCAGTCGAGGGGCAGACGGTTCTAGACATGTATGCGGGAATTGGTTTCTGGACTCTGCCGCTTCTTGTGGCCGGGGCGGCGAAGGTTGTCGCGTGCGAGTGGAATCCGGATGCCCTTGCTGGTCTTCGAGAGGGTTTGCACTTGCTTGGCGACCCCGCTGCTCGCTGCAAGGTCTTACCAGGAGACAACCGGCGACAAGAGGTCATCAACGAGACTCGCGACACATGCCACCGTGTCATTCTGGGCTTGATTCCGTACAGCCGCGACGGCTTTCCTGTTGCCGTCACAGCGCTGCGCCCCACTGGTGGCATGCTGCACGTGCATTGGAATGCTGCGGTGGACGCAGAGGCGGCCACGGCGGAGCTGGTGGCCAAAGAGGTGCAAGAATTGTTGCAGAGAATACGAGGGCCAGGATGGCAAGCTGCAGTCACCGGCATTCAGCGCATCAAATCGTTTGCACCCCGTGTAAGACATTTGCGGATCGACGTGGAGTGCAAGCCATGAAAAGTTGACCTAAATGTTAAAGCCTGCTCGCCAAGCGCGACTTCTAAGCCTAAGCTGCCGCAAGATCTCCGAACATGCGCCAAATACTGGCAGCAGAACCACCAGATGTTGCACGAAGGGTTTTACTGTGCCTTTGCCGAGGAGCCTCTCTCATCGGCGAGAACCTGTCAGCATGCCAGGCTTCTGCAGAGCCAGCCTGAGCCGGTGAAGCAAACATCCTGTCTTGTGACATGTGCTTTGTACAGCTGTGGCGCGCCTTTGGCAGGCCGCCGGGAGTTGAGTCACTCCGACTCTTTGCGGCTCCTCTTCCCAAAAGCTGCGCCAGTGCGGCTGTGCGGTGTAGGCTTCTTATTTACTTTTATCGGCTACCAACTGTCAAGTAAAACTGGGACCTGCGGCATTACTGCAGCAGTGGCAGGGGACCATCTGACGGCCACCTTTGATGCCGTTTTGATGGTCCAAAGAAGCCTGGAACTTGTTCTGGGGGACCTCCAGATGCAGCGTCATCTGGACTGCAATTTCGGCATTTCTTTGTTGGTTTGACTTGCGAATCTCTCGCAAGTAGTGGACATGGGCGGAGCCTTCCCAAGGAGATTTTCTTGGTCGCTTCTGCCCAAAGCACACTGGGCAAGGCCAGCAGCTGTTCGTGTTGAAAGAACAACCTCAGGTTTTTTACTGACACTTGGCGAACGTTGTTGTTTCGTGTGGTGATTGTGGCGCGTGACACTTCGTCCTAGGAGTTGCAACCCTCTCCACCAGTGTTTTCGGTCAAGCGGAGTGGCGCTGTGCATGTGGTGACGTGACGATTCGTGTTCGGAAGAATCCCGCCAGTACATGACAGGAAGGATTTTGGTCGCGCCCAGTCACGCTGCACGCGTGTTGCCGCGACGATTCGTGCTCGGAAATGACAACCCTCTCGGTGGACGCGCTGCGTCCGCATCGTCCTCTGGCAGGCGCGATACCTTTTCGATGGATCAAGCGATTTTTGGCGCTGCGCTTGCGGTGCCACGTTGATTTTAGCCTCCACATTTCTGAATCCTGCATGCCAGTGCATGGAGGGAGCTTCGTGGTCGTGTCTCTGAGTCACGCCAGCACAAGTACGTGCGGCGGAACATTGTGGACCTGTCTTGAATCCACCAGTATAGTTGGGAGTATTGTAGTCCAGGGTTTGTAGAAGGGCATATAGAAAGGCTTTGTTCCTCAAACGTATACTAGTAGGGTGTTGTGCGCTTTGGGTGTACAGAAAATCGGGTGGTGTGCTCCCGCCGTGGCACCGCACACGATCCACCGGAAGCAGGCGTCGTTTGGAGAGCCAGGTCCATGGTACATCAATGGCCACCTTCGGACCTCGAAGACCCGATAGCCGTTGGGGGAAACAGTTGGCCATCCTCCTGAATTCTGAATCCCACCAAAGCATTGTGGCCGTGGTCCTGAATCGGTGGGGGGAAGCATTTTGGTCGTGTGATCTACACTGGCAGAAGGAAAGAGTTTATAGAAGGGATTGTAGAGAGGTTTTTCAAAATTTTTAGGAGGCTTTGTAGACGGGCTCATGGAAAGGCTTCTAGAGTCTAGAGCCGTCAAGGGCGTTTCTAGCAGGGCTTTCTAGAAAGGTTTTATGGACGGGGTTTGCGTGGATGGGTGGGAGGGGGGGATAATTGAAAGATGATGTTTGGTGTCGCGGCGCTGACCTCCCCGATGCTCCACACGCTTTCGTGACTCTAGTTTCGCCATCAGGACATCAATGCCGACAGCGCTGTGAGTTGCTCGGGTCGGGTTGTGGTCCACAAGAGGTCGCAAGCCTGCAAACATGAGTTTCGATACAGTTGCTTCGAGGATGGCCAATCTGATCGGTTGCGCGGGAAAGCTGTGCGATACAGGACTATTACGGTTGGCTTGTGTGCCTGTGGGCTAAGGATGTCGCCGACCCGGTCGCAGAGTGGCTGGACGGAATCATCCATCCCGAGTCGCTCGACGAGCTTCCTTGGGATTTGGACGAGAGGCAGGGAGCAATACTGGGGTCCTCAGCTGCAAGCTCCACTTCCGAGGACCATCCTTCGAACCTCAATCCGGTTTTCCGTTCAGGCGCCATTCCCTGGCAGAGGCGAGCGCAAGGGACTCGAGGCAGGATTTTCTGAAGGGTGGATTGATGGGGCCGGAAGGTGGGACGGCGAGCAGCAGAGGCGGTGTGCAGTTTTGCATGATGCGCCACCAAGGATCCCCTGCATATGCCGTGACTCCCACCGGATGAACCATTGTACCCTTTGTTTGCTGCATTCTGTGTCAGCTGGCAAGAGCCTTGCAGTTCCGTGTTGTGTAGGCCTGTTGTCAACAGCTAGTCAGATATGCCAGGCTACAGCTGGCAGACCTTGTGGTTTGCTCGCACCCGACGCTGCTGTGCCTCTTCATGGCAGAGGCAAGATTACAGCAAAGAGTTTCAAAGCGAAGCCTCCATGATTGCAACCTTCTCGATGTTGCATGCAGGTATTTCTGCATTTGCGCACGCTACGGTCTTGTGCGCCAGTCAGATCTTGATTTTGTACTCGCAGGTCCTTCCGAAGCCGATGTTCGTACATGCATCGTCCACGCTGCTCTATGGTCTGCATTGTCAAAACTGCGACCGCGACGCATGGTACACCAATCTGCGATACTTTGGCACTTCGCATTTGGCACAGAGGCAGGTTTGCGGTGGTCTCCTGCATTCTGCAATCGGTGCTCCGAAGACCAGCTCTTGCTCCGAAATGGCTATTTTTGCACTCGTGTGCAGGGCCAGGGCTAGATATGATCGCCGTGGCTAACAGGCAACCGTCTTGTTTGCAGGTATCTGCAGCTCGCCCGCAACCTCCTCCTCAACAATCAGAATCTGGTCTTTATGGCAGAGGGGCGCTTTCTGGCCGAGCAAGTCCGACACCAGGCTCAACCGAATTGGGTGTGCTGCAAACAAGCACTAGAAATTGTGGCCTGAGGGGAGCCGTTGACAGGAGTGGAGCAGCTTATCTTGTTTGTTTATACCTTGCGCTGGCACTTGACAATGTCAACTTTAAAAGATGATACCGGATTGGAATGCCTAGCTGACCCTGCAGATGCTAAGCACTGCCAACTTGAAGCGCCGCCTACCATGTCCTGATAGCAATCTATGTCGGGCAGGTGAGAATGGAGGTTCCCTGGGTGCCACCGCTGGGGCTCTATACGGCGGCAGGGAGTTGGCAGGGTGGCCAGCCCGGGTCGACGCGTCGTGCCGTGGTCCTGAGGTGCATAGTCTTCACATGATTCACATGTTCTTGATCCGTTGAAGCCAGAAAGGAGATGCTGGACAGTACTCCAATTTATTGTGATGCTCACAGAGTTCGTCAACACAAGCAACGTCTCACATTGAAATGCCTTCAGCGGTGCTTGTGAATCCCCTTACCCCCGCTCAGCCTGCACAGCAGCACTGAGCGTCGTCATGACAGAGGGCATGAGTTTCTGTTCACGGCTGTGCTAGTCCCGTCGAGGGCGGCCCCGGCATTTGCACAGGCATGCACGGGGTGGATTTGCCAACGGGCAGGCGATAACATGCACCACTCATGCCATCAGACTTTCTGTGGATCATTTGACAGTCCCCACTCGCAAACCTCGGTAAACCCTTCGCTTGCACCTAGACACTGCTGCAAAGTTGCCGAACCACTTCAATGCTCGTTTTTAGAAGCTGGCGAAGCCTTCTCCCAGAGCCTTCTGATCTTCTGCATCGCTTGTTTAGTCATGCCCGCACAAGACGCACCACTGAGTCTGAAGGTCCCGCTTCTTCGTGTCCCTGAGGGGCGAGCTCTTACGGTCGCTTCTGCGAGAGATTGTGTCCATCAATTTCCCCAGATACCCCTTGGAGGCCCGACGGTTCCAGGATCAGCCGATCGGTGATGCACTTGTGCATGCTCCGGAGGGGTTCAACGTTTTGAGTGTTTGCAATTTGCAAGGTGGTCTTCCTGGGCAAGGACAATCAATTTGACGAGCAATGGCTTTCCCTGCAGCAATTGGCCAGCGGGCGGGTTGCATTTGGCCTGCCACATTACCCAACTCCGCATTGACCTCACGAATACTTCACGTGCAGTTGCAAGTGTGGTTGACGTCGGGCAAGTTGTTCAGTTTCGCGCATGGTAATGCAGCGTGTGCCGACGTGCCCTAAGCGTGAGGCTTTGACGCTGCCATCCTTTGGCCAAATGACTTGCACCAGCGCACTTTCCACGAGGCCTACCGCTGCTCGGCGATCATGCCCACCACGCATCATAAGGCGAAAACGAGATCACGACCTTTCGGCCAGTGTTCTACTGCTACAACCACCAGGTACTAAAATGCTGCTGCTACTACTACTACTACTGCTACTACTACTGCTACTACTGCTACTGCTACCACCACTACCACCAGCAATACTACCACTACGAAGACCACCACCACCACCACTCCGAACTACGTGCCCAGTTGCCGTCATGTCTCTTGAACATCTACTGTAGGCTTTTCTTGGAAAGAGTGCTTCAGCCAAGGGTTGGCGATTCCACTGCTGATGCCTGATTCTGCCAGCCTCTTCCGAGCGCAACGGATGTCGAACTGGGGTTACGCTTCCTACGGGGCAAGTACGGCCGCGTGGCACCCAAATGGATGTCCACAGTTCCTGACCGGAGCTCGGTCTTCGCTAGGCTGCAAACGCTAAGAGTTCTTCGAGCCCCAGCGTTTCAATTGTGAGACGGTGGTCTTTTTTCTGCAGTGCCTGACACAAGCTCCCATTCGGCGAAGGTTGGGCTTGATGCAGACGGAAGCTCATCGCCGAGGCGCATCAGTTTTGGAAGACTGGGTGGCACAAAAAATCCTACATCTCTAATGCTTGCAGCTTGAAGATGGCTTCGCCCAATGCCAAAATTCTCACCGCATGCTTCGGTTTTTCAACCTAGCGGTTCCCCCAAGCCCTCAGGCATCCATTTCCACCTTGGTGGAACTCTTTCAATGCGACACCAGACGTTATTGGCTACTGGGTACAGTTCGCGGATTGGGAGCAGCTGCCGCACATCCAGCGCAGCTTGGCTGTTGCTCTTGGGCGGAGGATGTGTGGAAGGGCTGTCTACCTGCGGTAATACTTAAAGACTTGTGGTATTTTTGTGCTTCAATTGTTAGTGCGAGCACTGGCTAACGTCTTGCACGAGGCTTTGCAACGCTGCCGGGCCTCATCGTGCAAGCAGTCACGATGAACCTGCAGCAGATCAGCAAAAGCATGTTGGAGCACCACGTTCAGGTTGCCAAGGACAGGGCCCCGTCTCGTGTGATCGTGGAAGTACTGCTGCATGTACCTTTTTCATAAGCATTTGCTTCTGGCTGTGTAGGCAGCTCTGGACCTGGTCTCGGAGAAGCTGGCATTGCTTAGCCGGAGTGACGAGCCGAGAGTAAGCGAAAAGAGTGCGAGAGAGCAGGATATGCGGCTCGAAAGGCCTCGTGGACATCTCGTTTTCCCCAACGGCATACATGCTTTGGGAAAGGAGGCCCATGTTCAATCAGGAATGCATTGCCAGCATGTCATTGTCTTCGGGGAGTTGGTGTTCCAAGGAAAGATCTCAAGATTGATGCGAGCGCATGTGTCACGGTTCCTTCCGTGTTCTCTTTGGAGATGTGACATCACACACGCAGCTCAACTACGCAAGCGAGTGAGATAGCCTGCGTCGAGTTTAGTAGATGACACAGGCTCGCAAGTTCGCCTCGAGTTCGCCATGGCTTGGAGCAGCTGTCCGCCGGCTCGCCGTATCCATTCCTCCAAAACGCCCGTGATCGTGTTGTTGCTCTGCTGCATTTGATCTCAGCTGTCACATGGGCTGGAGCACAAACAACCACGGGAATGTCCAAGTAGCTGTAACCGAGGGGCGGAACATGTCGAGGTTGTGAGTTTGCGGCGCATCCGATAAGCCCTGATACCGTGTCGGGCTCTCTAAAATTATGTCTGCTGACAACAGCTCAACTCTTGACGCCGGAGGTGGTGGGCGCTGGCAATGGGACAAGTTGTGCCTGAGACGGATGATGACATATTCTGTAGCGACTTGGCCTGGCTCAGAAGGAGGTGTTGTGCCGGAGGCGCCATGTCATGCACCAAACAGCCGGTATTTGCCAGCCGAGGCCACTTCATGAAACAGGAGGAGTCTCTAGCCTCCAATTCGGGCCGTTGAGTGGGAAACAGAGCGAGGAATGGACAACGGAGTGCTTGCACCGGTTTGTTGCCACATACTTTGCCGTGAGGTGTCTGCGGCATTTGCCAACGGAGGCCGAAGCTCTGAAGAATTTCTTGAAGGCTGGATGCGCCGTGATCTGCGTGTGCGTCTCTGTTTGCAAAACTCGGTAACTGGGTGCTGTCTCAAAAAATTGCTTTCATGACTTTATCCCCGGCACTTTGGAAAGGAGCTGCAGAATGCCCCCGTACCACAGCCAGGCGGTGATGCACGAGTTCCCGCACTTTACAAGAAACAGATTTGGAGAATCTAGATTCGGCCAACTTGATGCGCGAGGGTTGTTTAATGGTGCTCGACCAGCATGTGGAATTGTCGAGAAAGGGGTCCACGAAAAGACTTGATCCCTGCCCTGTCCAGGTTCCTTCGAAGGCAGAGGGATTGTCATGAGCGGAGGTCCCATGCACGTGCTACAGGCTCGGGTGCTAGTGGATGCTAGTGGATGTGATGGAACACTTGAGTATCTGATGAGCAGTTGCCGGCTGTAGTCCTTGCAGTCCTTGGGCAAATTTGTGTCGTTGTCGTTGCCACTTCATGGCCTCGGCCATCACCGTGAGGCCTTGGCAAACTTGGAGGTGCTCCGCACGGAGCTCAAGTCCGGCATGCCTGTAGAGCCTGCCGCTTGCAGATGGCTTTCAGAGCTTGGAGTTGCAGGGGCCGCTAGCAATCGAACTTCTTTGGTTGTTGTATGGCAGGGGATGGTGGAGGAAGTTGTTGACTTGGACCTGGAGAGCATCGGAGGGCAGTTTAGCGATTGCGAGATCTTCTTTAACAGTTAAACACTGAACCCTTCATCGCAAGACTCAGCCAAGCCATGGTTCGGCTGCAAACCCAGACTGGATGAAGTCAATCTTATGTGAGCTGCTCTCTTGTTTGGAGATGTTCGCAAAGAGAAGTGGTGATGTTTCAGCCATGCCCCTGCTCAACGCCTGTACCTGAAGCGTTTATCGCTCCGAAGATCTTTTTCAGGTTCTGGCATGCTTTCGAGCTGGAACCCATCCACTGCCAAGCCTTAGCCACGCGTGGTGCCAAATGCCGGCAGCTTCAGGCACTGGGTGCTGAAAGGGCTAGGAGGTGTTAGAACCGTTGCGGCATCAGTGCTTGTTCGCTTCCTCGCTTTCTCGCTTGCTCTCTTTGCGAAAGCTCCTTTTTTCTGGTTCACTCGGTCTCTGGTCTACCTCCTTCCGGCAGCTGCTGCAGCGCTGGGCCTTGAAGCAGGTGCCAGGGGTTTACCGCCAGTTTGAGACCGTTCTGCCGATGCTCGTTCGCACTACAAGTCGCACAAGTCCCTACTCAAGAAGTGCTAGCTAGTGTTCCCCCTGCGCTGAAAAAAACGGACGCTTGCAGCACAAAGATGCACAAAGCAGGCTCCCAAGCAGCGCCGCCAAGGTCCATCATGGCATCCTCCTTCCGGGAAATCTTGTGGCTTGATACCGACATCACGCTGCTGTACAGACCAGAGGAGCTCTTCGATTCACCTCAATATCAGAGCACCTCGGCGATGTCCAGCGAAAGCCCAATGCTGCGACACGCGTCGCAGAAGCACCCGTTGAAAATTTGAGGTACTGGCGCACTGTTCTGGCCGGAACCTTGACTGCACTGACCTGGCTCATGGCGGTGACATGCAGTGACGTAGTCAATGAGAGTGAGACATACTGTACCTTTATTCGACTGGGTTTGGGTTAAACTGAATGTGCCTCCGCCACACGCAAGATGTCATGTACCAGTAAGGGCTTGTTACCATTGCGCAGCAGACGTTCACTTCAGCAAGCCCTTCTGCTTACGTGTGCCCCGGAGGTTAGGAGTTTCTCCGTCATGCTCTGCATTCCAGGACCACTGGTCCTTCGATTGCCGGCCGTGGGGCCAAAGTTCGTGGCCGGGTCATGTGGCTCTGAAGCTCCTTGCTTTTGAGTGCAGCAATCTGGGGGCTGTGGGCCTGCAGGCACCTTAGACAGAGGCCTCCGTGGCTTTGATCATGATGAGCCATCATTGTTTCTATCTGAGATTCTAGGAAGCGCCTCTGCATGCGAGGCCTTCGCATGTTTCCCCATCAGTCATCAGTTCTGCGGGTCCTTTCCTCCTCTTAGGCTGCTGCAATTGCAGCACAACGCCTCGGACATGTAGCCAGGCTGCACTGCGCTCGAGCATTCTTCGGCACATTTCGGCACTTTGGGTTACAGGTTATGGTGGAAAAAGGCGAGGTCTGACAATCCACGTTTGATGTGTCAGTCTCGTCAAGCACGACTTGCAGACAGACCTTCTGAGGCAGTATGCCCAGGAGCACGAGACTGGACACTTCCTCATCGATCGGGACCCTTCCTACTTCTTCCTCGTGTTGTTGTAGAAGTGGTTATGCTAGGTTGCGCTGAAGCTGCAGTGGCGTCAGGCTACGCACATTTACATATTGCAAGATGTTTCGAAAGACTTGGAAAGCTGCGGATCAGTGGCTTCTCACTTGCAGGAGAGACACTGGAAGCCTATTTGCTTGGCCAACTACATGGCATCACGGGATTTCTTCACTCGCGTGCTCCATGGATACAAGGACCGAAGCGTCACGTGGCGCCACTGCAGAAAAACTAGCATCCTGTCAGGATGTCTTCCGCCTGGCCTTTCTCAAGCTGAATGCATCAAATTGGCTGAGCCCAGTACGTCCCGGACTTGTTGGAGGCTTCTTGCAAAACGGGCTTTTCTTCCCGGCAGCTTTGGTGCAGCCGCTTGCCAGGAGAGAGGGCAAACCATGATTTTCGGAGCAAGAAATGGTTTTCCGTCTCTTTCCTGGCCCCAGGTTCTGGCCGGCCGGAGATCTTTTTGGAACAGGCCCGCATGGCCGGCATATTCCTTTGTACATTCATCAGAAGACCCTGTGCTGCAGTTGGCTCGGCATGGAACTCGGAGTGTTCTGCCGTTGGCCTGGGCGAGCGTGCACGACGGGCAATTTCCTCCTAGCTACCATGTGCAGAACAGAGATAGCGCCTCGCTTCTCGCTTGCCAGCGGAACCGGTGTTGCGTGACGCTGTGACCCAGTGTCACACTGCACTGAACTAGAAATTTGTCACGATACTGGCAATACCAGTATCTCTGTCAACATGAAAGTTGTTCGTCCTGGGATCCGCCACAAGCCCATACAAAAGCCATGTAGCCTCTCAGCTCATCCACCCCTTGCGCGAAATCATCAGCAAAAGCTGCAGAAAAAGGAAAGTTCCTGGCAACATTTGGATGGATATTCTTTCCTTCGACACACCGCTTCTCGTCGGCATCCAGTTGCGTCTTGCCTTGGTCTTGATGGCGGTTCTAAGAGATGGACAAGACGCAAATGGCAAATGTGTGTGAAAGCAGGAAGAAGCTCGCGCGTGTTCGAAACTTGCAGTCAGGATGGGAAGGTGTATCTCTTATCAGCTGACGCCTATTGACGTGCAGAAGGAGGCGGACAGGACCTTGTGGCAGGTTGGTGAGACAGACCTCCCACTAGTGCCCGGCCTTCAACAGCGAGCTGTGCTATCTTGTTGAGGCTTCCGAAAATTATACGCCAGGTGTCAAGCCAGGTCCGCGTGCTAGGGCCCTGTTAAGAGGGGAAACTCACCAGGATTAAGGCATCCAAGCCATCTGGCAAAAGGCGAGAGTCATGAGGGGCTTGCGATTGTTCCTAGACCTGCAATTGATGCCCAGAAATCTCAGGCCGAAAGAATCAGTCGGGCCGGCCAAGTGTGGGATGCTGCACTCCGGCTGCAGTGATCCCCGTGATGGTTTCCTTTCGCGGCAAGAAAGTCTTCCTCGTGACCCCCTTTGAGGCATACTTCATTGCACGAGACCGGCTCCTCCCTTTGCTGCAATGTGCCTAGCAAGACCTGCAGTCGGACGTGGGTGCGATAGAGAGGTGTTGTATTTGCATTCTCTGAGAGGTCTCCTGAATCGCAAGCCAAGTTGGAAGTGAAGCGCAGCAGCAAAGCACCGCTCCCAGTCATGATGCAACGAACACCGATATCAGAAGTCCAGTCGCAGCGTAGTGCGCGATTTGGAGCATTGAATTGAATCTCTTGGACCAGCGTAGGTCCTGTCTGGGAGGTAGCCTCGACACTGCCAAGGCTACCTCGACATTCAAGACCTTGGTGGAGAGTTGCCGTGTCTTGGCTAGCGATACTGTAGCTTCCCAAAAACAGCCGTCCATGTCAAGCGGGCAGGATGCGACTATGAAGATAACATGATTCTGCACGTCCTCACTGCAGGGCGCTCGGCCATCGAAAAGCTTCACTTTCAGCCTCTGCAACTGCAGCGAGTAAGGTTTGGCAGCAGGCTGGGGATCCCAAGACGCGGCACTTGCTTGACAAGGCGCATGCTTCCAGAGCATGGGATGTGCACGAGACCAGGATTGAAAGATTTCTTCCGTGAGGGTACCTGCCAGCCGGTCCTGCAGCCGTTCGACTGGAAGACCTGCCCAATCGGGTACACTGCCCTGGCCGTCCTTTGCTCACAGCTGCTGCCGGAGCCTAACCCGGAAGACCTAAAGTGACTTGTTGCTTGCCTCGGTGGCGTGGGCTTGTTAGTGAGATAGAGATAGCACATGGGATAAGGGTGATGCACGTACCGCCAAGTGATTCATCAAGTGTCCAGGACAATGCCGCAGTGGCCAAAGATGTTGTCAGCAAGCTCCTGCCTCATGTGGATGCTCAGCACTGATAGATGGATAGATGGGCAGATACTCGTAAGGACCGCTCAGGTTCCGAGGGCCTTAAAAAATAGGTTTTTTCAGGACGCCTTAAAGAAATTTTCCGAAAATCAGAGAAAAAACATCGAAAACCGTTCAGAAAAGCATTGAAAAATCGAGAACCCACCCAGCAAGGCTGGGGCCGCTCCAGGGCGGTGACGGGCTGCATAGTCGATGATGCGTCGAGCATAGTTCGATGTTTGCTTCGAAGAACTACTTAGTTCCCATGATTTCCAGTCTGTGGCTGGGCAGGTGTCTCGTAAGGTTGTGACCCAGGGGCCTTGGAATGACTGCAGTGGAGCAAAATCATTATTTCTGTGAGAAGGCTGTGAGCGGTGTCTGTGAGTTTGGAGAGGCCTGTGAGAGGAGGCTGTGAGAATCTTGTGAGAAACCTGTGAGAAGGCTGTGGGGGTTGCAGGGGATCTGTGAGAAAGCTGTGAGAAACTTGTAAGCAGTTACCATAATAAGGAAACCATATTATTTACTATAATTCCCTATTATGGTAACTTAAATTGGTGTTTGGGTCCGGCCGCCGGCTCCCTTCCTCACAGGTTTCTCACAGCTTTTCTCACAGACACTGGGCCACCGGTTTTTATTTCTCACTTGTTTCTCACAGAACCCGCTACAGTAGCAGGTTTCTCACAGATTTCTCACAGAAATACTGGTTTGATGATTCCCAATGATTCCACGCCGTCCCCAATCACAATCGTAAGGGTCACGATTGAATTTCAAACGGGGATGCCGCAGCTTGTTTCCAGCATTACGACTTAGCCTGGAGCGAGGGACCCTTCGAGTGACCCGGCCGCTCCCTGTTTCTTCAACGCTTTACAATCGAGGGTTTACAGTAGGGTTTGGCTGCAGTTCGGATGCCAGGTAAGTTTGAAGGCAGCACTATTTGAAACTGGTGCAAAAACGACGGGAACAGTTCACCTTTTCCTCCACGTCATTCCATAAAGGTTCAGCACATGCTGTGTTCGCAGAGTTTCTCGCGAAGTGTGGGTGAGAGATGAAGTTGCGTGGGGCAGCCCTTGCAAATGCTGCCCTTGTTTAGAAGTGGGTGTGCACTTGTGCACGGGCACGGGTTGCCTTCCTCCCGTTTCATTCAGCGAAAAAACGAAGTGTAGGAGATGCATGCACAGTTGATTTGATGTTTTTAGAGATTTCAAGGGGTGCATACATGCTTGGAATACAGCCATGGGCTATTGTATTTTTCACCGGACAGTCCAGCAGGCACCGGTAATCAAAGCCCCCAATGAGTAGTCAAGCTAGGAACTGAAGGGCTTATTCGGGTCGGTTTGGAGAGCGAAGTTTCATGTTCATCATTGTGCCTTTTGCGGTTTGGGCAAGTGTGCAGGTTGAGAAGTGTAGTAGTTCCTATCCGCTGTTTGCAACGAAGCTTAGGAACAATGCTTGGGATCCAAAGGAAAGGCACTGTGGCCTCTGGAGCTCCTCCATCGCATCATGGAGTGCGCAAAGTGACAGGTTTTTTGCAGCTCAGAAGCGAGGCCTTGCAAGTTTGGCTTTGATCGCCCCATGGTATCCAAGGCTAGAGCATTTGAAGATCTTTGCGGGGGAAAGCGGCCGGCGACAGTATCCTGGCGACTTCTCTTTGAAGCCAGAGCAGGCGCCTGGGGGTATGTTGGGGGATTGCCTTGTGCTCGGAGCTGCCAATTCGGATGGACGTGTTGCACCGTTCCACATGTCGTGTCCATGTGTGCGGTGAAGAAGCAGGTGGCAAAATTCCCTGCGTCCATCCAAAGCTTCCTGGCAGAGATGTTGCTTCCTCTGGCCGTTGTAGCCGAGCATTGCCACTGTACTCGGCAATCCTGTATCATTTTGACGCCGCGCTACAGGATGTATTCCGCTGGACACAAACTGTTGGAGTATTCGTGCTTCGGCAGCACTCTGGAGTGCCTGCTTAGTGCCAGATTGTCGAAACCCGCTGTCAGTGGCGAAAATGACGATACTGAAAGGGTATCGCATCCTGGGCTGACCCCCAACTCCATGTCCAGGAAACGCCTGGCCAGAGCAGCTTCCTGATGGTACGTTCGTAAGACCGAGCATGGCCATGGAAGGGACGCTTGCCTCAAGGAGACTGCAGCAGTTGTCTTCGTACATGCGGAAAGGGCAAACCTGTGCGGGCTTGTCCTTGCGAAGTAGGAGGCAACATGCGCAAAAACTGCCTTCTGTAGCCAATCTTCATCTCGCTTCGTCCATCCCCTTAGGTACACGTCGTGTCCAGGCCTCAGAGTGGAATGGGCTTCGCAGACCTCTCGAGAACACAGGGTTCAACGATGATGATAAATGAGATCATACGCGAACTCCTGGTCAAGGCCGAAATTGCTGCGAACCAGACATAGGCAGCATACTGCGCCCCTCGTCTCAACAGACTGAATCATCTGTTCATACCAACTCCATTTAAGGGGTGGAAAGTTTGGGCTTCGTCTCAGACTTGTAATCTTTGTAATCAACGACACTCCAGCAGCTGAGGCGACATCTGCTTTGACTCCAAGTTTACGGAGGATCGCTGCTGTGGTCCAAGACCTCACTGAAGGATGCCGGAATGATCCTCGTTTTCAAAACGCATGGGCGCTGGTTGATGCACAAGCGGCCCGCAAGTGACTTCGGGTGCTCTCGACTAGAGCCCCGGCGGCGGCTCCTGGCACAAAGGCTTCGCAGTTTGGACCCAGCGGTGACCAACGACTTGGAAGATGGCGGTGATCTGCCAGCTGGGAGGGAGCAGACTTTCGTCCACGGTGTACACAGGATCTTGCCCGGCGCGAGACGGCGAAGTGAGGAGGGCAACAGAACCACGGTGACTCTCGGGCTCCTGCATCTTACACGTCGCATCGGGCCACGAGCTCCCGAGTTATTCGAAGCGCACGCTGCAAGAGATTTGCCCGACTTTCCCACGTTTCACGGCGTCCATGAAGCAGGACAGCTCTTCTCCAACGGCAGCTGGACGAAACTCGGAAAAACAATGCGCGCTGTCCTGCTCCACAAGCCCTCGAGCTGATCTTCTTTAAGTGCTGGCAAGTGTTGCAGCCTAGCCCAAAATCCAACGAAGCTGTGTGCCGGAAGCTCACGAGGGCAGGAGGGTACCTGCAACTTGCCTGCCACTGGCAGCAGTGTGCCACAGACCTGGCTCGATTCATGCGTTGGCAGCCAGCATGTCCAGCCATAGGCATAATGTGAGCCGCTCAGCTCTGCCGAGAGCTCATGGTGTCTCATGGTGCTTCCGATGTCGTGGTTGATGACGACAAGCTCCAAAAGTCCGCTTCGAACTATTTTGCTGACTGGGCCTTAGTTAGCCGCCGGAAGAAGCACTGCGATAGACGGCTTGCTCGTGCTTTCACAGTTTGCATCAACAGGCTCTGTCTCCTTGCCTTTAGCCATGCCGGCGAAAGGGAATCAAGCAGCGCAGCGGACCCTGCCACAGTTTGCAGCGACCCAGCACGCAGAGTCAGGCAGAGTCACGAAGGCATTGAGACCGAGATGTCATGGTGAGCAGCGATTTTGGATATCGAGTCTGTGTGGGATTTCGGCTCCTGTCTCTGGGCTTGGTGTTCTCGTGCAACCAAGGCCATAAACTGAAAGGTGACCAGTCGCCAGACTTGAAATTGGTCGCGGTTCGACATTCGACAATCAGAACGAAGCTTCCCACATTGGCAACTGAGGTGTCTGCGCTATTTGCCAGCGGAGGCTGACGCTCTCGACAGCTTCTTGCAGGCTGGAAGCGCTGCTACGTCCTGAAGTCTGTGGTTCTTAGATCACCGTGCCGATCTCAAAGCCGAGCTTGAAAGCTAAATGCGAAGTTAGAGCATTTGGCAAGCATTGGCTAATCAGCTGTCCAGTGAAATATTGAAAGGAGCTGCAGAAAGCTCCCGCACCGAAGCCAGGCGCTGATGCACGAGTTATCAGACTTTGTAGGATCGAGAGTGTCGAGGTTCATCCAACCTGATGAGCGAAAGGTTGTGACTGGGGCCTGGGGACGATGCGGAATTTGTCGGTTGTTGGAAGGGGGCCTGCGAAATCGCATTCTTGCCTTCCCTGTCCAGGTTCCTTCGAAGGCAGAGGGATTGTCATGAGCGGAGGTCCCATGCACGTGCTACAGGCTGGGGTGGTAGTGGATGTGATGGAACACTTGAGTAGCTGATGAGCAGTTGCCGGCCGTAGTCCTTGCAGTCCTTGGGCAAATTTGTGTCGTTGTCTTTGCCACTTCTCGGCCTCGGCCACCGTGAGGCCTTGGCAAACTTGGAGGTGCTCCGCATGGAGCTCAAGTCCGGCATGCCTGTAGAGCCTGCCGCTTGCAGATGGCTCTTTATTGCAGGGTCCGTCCGAATTCAAATGTTGTCGACGCTGGAGTACGGGGCAGTAAGCTTCATGGGGCTGTGGGCGCAAAATGTCTGGCAGCTAGCGGTTGCAATTCGAGCAAGACCTCCGATTTGTTGATCCAGGTTCTGGCATGCTTTCGAACTAGAACCTGCTCACTGCGAAGCCTTGGCCTCGCGCGGTGCCGAATGTCGCCAACTTCAGGCAGGTACTCGTTTGGGGCTTGTTGCGAGGGAGGTTTGGTTTCGGCTCCGCAGATTTGCAAGCCCGCCTCAGCCGGAGCGGTATGCAAACTTGTCGGTTCCGTTTAGACAACCACGGCATGCGGCCAGGCACAACAGGTAAATGCTTGCACTAGCAGGAATGCTCACGCCTGTTCTCTCTCTCTCTCTCTCTCGCTCGCTCGCTCGCTCGTGTGTTTTTTTTGCATCCGTGGTACCACTTGGACTTGAAACAGGTGCCGGGGGTTTACCGCCAGTTTGAGACCGTTCTGCCGATGCTCGTTCGCACTACAAGTCGCACAAGTCCCTACTCAAGAAGTGCTAGCTAGTGTTCCCCCTGCGCTGTAAAAAACGGACGCTTGAAGCACAAAGATGCACAAAGCAGGCTCCCAAGCAGCGCCGCCAAGGTCCATCATGGCATCCTCCTTCCGGGAAATCTTGTGGCTTGATACCGACATCACGCTGCTGTACAGACCAGAGGAGCTCTTCGATTCACCTCAATATCAGAGCACCTCGGCGATGTCCAGCGAAAGCCCAATGCTGCGACACGCGTCGCAGAAGCACCCGTTGAAAATTCGAGGTACTGGCGCACTGTTCTGGCCAGAAGCTTGGCCGCACTCTGCTTGATCTCGCGTCCTGTAGCCGTTGCTGACGTGGCTCACTAGCTCAGTCTTTGCTCCACGGAATACGGAAACGTCCATGTGATTTTGCTGCTGCCCTGGATGCAAAACCGATCTGACAGCACACACAAAGTCGAGGGCGCCGCCATTGCACAGCAGTTGTAGATTGTTCTGTTACATAGCAACCCCTGCTGATGCGTCCTCGGAGAATGCTGGACAGGTGCAGGTTAGGATTTAAAGTTAGTGATCTGTTTAAATGCGGTTCAGCCAACACCCGAGAAGTGTCTGTTTACATACAGCCAGCATGCGGCGTCACACATGGGACAAAGGACCTGGCTCACTTGCAAACCATGCAAAGCGCTCGAACACATTGAACACCATTGAACATCAAGTACATGCGATAAAGGTGTCTCCGTGCAAAGAGACAGCAATGCTTCGTACCAGGGTCCGACGATCGTTCGCAGCATCTCAGCATATCCCCTTCTTGCAGGACCACTGGTCCTACGACTGCCCACTGTGGGGAGAAAGCTCGTGGCCGGGTCATGTGGCTTTGAAGCTCCCTTGTTTGCAAGAGGTTCAGATGTCTTTGAGTTTAGAGTTTGGGGCTGTGGGCCTGCAGGATCCTGAAGGCACCGCAGGCGCTGTAACCTGGTGGAACTGCAGAATGAACCAGCACTGAAGTTTGTTGCCTCTTTGTGCAAGCGAGGCTGGTGGTATGGCCATGGTCGATACATGCGTCCGCTTAGTTCTACTGATCCTCATCTTAGGCTGCTGCAATTGAAGCACAACGCCTCGGACATGCGACCAGGCTGCAGCACAGACACTGCAATGGCCGTTGCTTCGGAGCTTTCTCAGGCAGTATGCGCAGGAGCACGAGACCGGCCACTTCCTTATCAATCGGGACTGTTCCGCAGCTTCATCTGTGCATGAGCTCGATGCACTTTGTGTACCCTTCACAGTATCACTCAGTGCTGCAAGCTCGTACCAGACTTTCGAAAGCAGCTGCGGCTTCTTCGCCTGCAGGAGAGACACTGGAAGCCCATCTGCTTAGCCAACTACATGGCATCACGGGACTTTTTCACTCGCGTCCTCCACGGATACAAGGACCAGCGCGTCACAGAAGCGTCAATAGATAGAGACGAGAAGTCCCGGCACGTGTCGCGAAGGCATTGCAGCACAAATCAAGCAGCCCTCTCAGGATGTCTTCCGCCTGGCTTTTCTTAAGCTGAATGCATCAAACTGGCTCAGCCCCGTGCGACCCGGCCTTGTTGGAGGCTTTTTGAACAATGGGCTTTTCTTCCCGCAAGCTTTGATGCAGCCACTTGGCGGCAATGATGGGGTGGAAAACGGCCCATTAGACCCTTTCTTCGGAGCCGATTTCGGCATCCCAAGGTTTTGGCCAGCCGGAGATCTGTTTGGAACAGGTCCGCATGGACGAAATGTTCCCCTTTACATTCACCAGAAGACTCTTTTCTGCAGCCCTGAACACAGGGTGTCTTTCCGTCAGCATGCACAATTATGTCAGGCATGATGGGTTTTGCCTGGTCATCAACTCTCACAGGCTTTTTCTTCAGGTTTTTGTCGATGCGTGGCCAGCCTCGGATACAGGATATAGGCGTCGTGCAGTTGCAAGTGTCTCCGGATCCCCGGTACCACCAAACTCTGAGCAAGCCAACTAATCCAGAGAGTCTAGAAAAGCGGCTGTCGATACCTTCGTAGACCAAACCTGATGAAGTTTCGAAGCGCTTTCTGTGCGTTGTACCATAGCCCATGCAGCAACCCCTTAATCCCAAAACTAAACCGTAAGCCCAAAATCGCTAGACCGGACTGTAGACAAGGAAGGAACCTGGGAACCTGTGGATGGATGTTCTGACCTTTGAGACGCCGTCGCTTGCCAGCGCTTTGCACAATCTGATGCCAGTCGGTAAAGGGGGAAGCGAAGCGGCGAAGCTCACGAGTTCAGGCTGGGAACCTGCAGCTCCTACACGATGCTACCATTTGATGCGCTCAAGCCTGGCGACTGGAATCTGTGGCTTGTAGGCGACACAGACGTCCAACTCGCACCTCGTTTTCGATCAGATCGGGGATGCACAAGTCGGGAATAGGGCTCGATGCCGAAAGGACGACAATGGGCAGCACAAGTGCCTTTTTGCGTGAGCCAGCTAGTAAACCTAGTTTACTTCCACGACATTTGGTATCGGTCAGTGTCCCGATTTGGTAATCTGAACCACAAGCTCTTAGTTATTCTGCTCGTTGATGAAGCGCCCTGCTTTTTTGGCCGCCCTCCATTCCAAAAATTGACATAAGTGACACAGAGCGGTATGCCGACCGAGGCAGAAAGGATCACTACTGCGGATCTGCTGTGGGACGTGGTGCTTTGGTGGCACATAGAATTCAAGACAATTGGGCAGCGCATCTGATTTTGATAGATTGGTCCTTCACAGGCCTACAAAGAAGCCCGTGATAGCTTGCTGCCTCTACTGCTGCAGCCTTAGCCATGCGACGAGTTCGAGCTTCTGCTCGGCGCGGATCAACTTCGCCGTGTGAAGGTCGGTAACTGCGCAAGCAGCAGGGGAGGGACTTCGAGAGTCGTCCCGCAGGCAGCCTCGGTGTTGCCGAGGTCAGAAGAAGACCAAGCAAAGCTGCTCCCGAAGAAAAGCGCTTCAGCGCGAGACCCTGCAAGCATGCTGCACGGAGGATGCAGTAGCAGCAGCCCGTAGCAGTTCTTCCAGGCTAACAGCGACTGGCATCGCAATGTGGAAGGATGCCGCCACCTGGCATGTCTTCCTGGGCAGAGTCTTCCTTCCTGCAGTCTTAGAAGCTTTGCCTCGCCCCGGGGTACTGTATTAGTCACGTTTCAAGCTCGATGCATCAGGTCCTGTCAGAGTCTCCCCTTGAGGCTGCAACTACGATGACAACCTCGTTTTGTTCGTGTTGACAGCCAGGGACTCGATAAAGCCCAAGGGACACGGAAATGTACCAGTAAGCTTCCACCGCCATGGCCTTCTCACACCCTTGTCGCTGATCCTGGGTGTTGCTTCTCGCAGGTCCTTTCGGTTGATACAGAAATGCGGTTCGAGATTTTCCCCACAGCAGCTTGGCCAGCTGTTCCATTGCACGTGCACCGATGAGTTTCGACATGTTACGACCCCGGATGTCCTTGAATCACTGCTTCCTTGGCGGCTACCTGGGCACTCCTTGCTCTTCTAGACAAGGCACTGTGCGATCCGATTCTGCTGGGATTTGACTGGGAGTCGTGCCCAATTGGCTTCACGGCGCTGGCGGTCCTCTGCTCACAGCACCTGATGCACGAGGATACAGACACTTGCAGGCATGTGATTCGGTTTCGCATAGATCGCATCAAGCTCTGGTCACCAAGACTGGAGGTCTAGCAGCAGAGGGTTGTTGGTGTGCGCACCGCAGGGGTCCGCCCATGTGCTTTGCCTTGCATAACCTGTAGATAGAGACGTGGCTCAACCTGTTTCGATTCTCCGGAGATGCCAAGGAAAAAGCGGCGGTGGCGAAAGAAGCACTTACCAAGCTGGTGCCTTCAGTGGACAGCTGTCGGCAGTGATGCCATATGTGTTTCTCAAGAAGTCCTGGGGGTCTGGGGCAGTGGAAGCGACGACAGGTTGTTGAAACAAGACATTGCGGTGTGAGCATTTCTGGATTGCAGCACCGGGGCTAGACTGCAAGGCCACGGTATTGGTGGTCTCCCTTCATGCTGCATGGGGCTTGCACGGCGGGACGCAGGAACAATGCCTCGCAAAGACGGTGTGGCCGCTGAAGTGGCCAAGTTGCACGTTCAGTGTCGCTTAAAAGAAGCGGCCTTGCCGTACCCGCGCTCTGATGTAGCTGTGGTCTTGTCAGGCTCGAGGACTTGCAGCAGTTTGTGAATGGCACTGCCAGCGACTACCCTGGAGACTTCAAGCTGCAGCCAGAGAAGGCTGGAAGTGTCAGCCCAGGGCTACCTGTCCAGGCCCGGCCAGGCTAGAGTAGACCAGGTAGGCAAGTTATAGTCAGCAGGCATGCACGATTTCGCGATCGTACGTCTCAAGACACGGCTGCTACACGTCGGAAGCCGGTGACTTGCGAATCAGCCACAAGTGACAGGTGGCACTGCTTGGCGCATCGGTCCAACGCATCGAATCTGCACCAAGCATGGCTACTTCTGCAAATCTCAGCTACGGCCCAGCGACGACCTGTGACCAAGTAGGGTCTGCCAATTAAGACGTTTCTTGCGATCATGGTCATACCTACAGACTGCACCGTTATTGATGCTGCCCCACCGAATCAAGCATGGATCGCGGGTTTTCACGGAAAGCGAACAGAAACTCGAAAATGACACTGGTGTTCGGAGTATCTCGCATGGCAAGGTTGCCTTCCGCTGAGCATGAGCTGCTGGACTCCAAGTTGTTCGGCTGCAGACTCTGGAACAACATTCATGTGCATGTATTGGATCCGGCTGGCTCAGCCAACCCTTTTGGGCGCATCACATTCTCAATGGGCAGCCTGTGACACTTTAACCCTTGCCAAGGAAATCGGTGGCAAGAGCGTGACCATCGACACCAATTCGTGATCAAGGATATGGAGATGCTCACATCAATTTAGCTGTGATTAGTTCGCTGTCGCTTTCTAGCACCTGATGGATAAGCGCAAAGATTCTGTTGTTGTTGGGGGCACTCAACTATGCCCTCACTCTTGCCAAAGAGCAGGTAGGAAGATTTCAGAAAAAGCTGAAAATACTGCTAACCGTTGTTCGATGTTGTTCGTGCTTTTCGGCCCAGGTTTCACGCTTGCCCATGCCTAAGAACTGCGCAGGGGGGGGGGGGGGGGGNNGGCATGCAAGCACCCAAATGTGTCGAAGCATCGAGGCCGATATTGCTGCGACAAGAACATTCCACCGCCTTTTCGCACCCATCCTGCATTCTGTGCTATGTTCGTGTTGTAGGGGGCATACATCGGCTCGTAAAGAAATGGAGCTTCAATAATTCGAGGCAAGCCGTGCTTCGATTCCACATTCACAGAGCAACGCTGCTGCAAGGGGGAGGCTTGATTGGATGTCCGAGCCGTCCTGCCATTGGCAAGAGCGCTTCACTGCGGCATTTAATGCTCATGACTCGGACCAGTCCGGTAAAAGTTGCGAGCAACGGACGACAGCGGGTGCGTGACGTGAGTCTGTGATCTCATGCAGCGAACGTCGATGCTGGTCGCCTGGTGATCGAAAGCTTCGCGGCTTGGACTTTCAGTTTCTGCCTTGGCCTTGGCCGACGAACTTGCAGAAAGCTTGCTCAAGGCAGGTCAACAGCAAAATGCAACGAGGCAGAGGCCAAATCGACTGCAACTGTTCTTCGCAGAGATCATTTTCAATGTCGAAGCTCTCATCCCACTCACGTACGTTCACGATTTCTGATGGGACAATCATTTGCTGGGTTGGGTATTCTTGGTTGGCGACGCGCGAAGATTTGCACGGCATTCGCTTTAAGATGCTTGCGCTTGCAGTGGATGTTTCCACCATTCATCTGGAGCTGGCCCGAACATTGTGAGAAGGAGGTGCGCTGACGTGATCTTCACCGGCTCCTGACTGTGTTTGGCTGATCGAGCTGAGACCATCTGAAACCTTCGGGTGAACTCCGCGCAAGCTGAGAATGAGCCCGCAGCAAAAAAGAAGATACGTGGGGATTGGATTTCTCACCAACTGACCTGACCTTGACTTGGCAACGTCGAGTCTGCATGCAGCAGGCTGCAGCATTCATGCTTCGGGCCGAACCAGCTGCTCAAGACAAGCCCAATGATGCGGTGATACCACAGCACTAGCAGCGATAGTCCCTGACGAAAACCCCGACGGCTGTAGTTGCAATACACACAGTGTTCTCGACATTTCTCGACTGCAAAGCTACGAAAGCAGATGGGTGTTTTGTCCTCGTTGGGGCCCCAAGCACCCAAGTGTTGAAGGCAAAGTAGCATCATAGATGGGTCTTCTCCGCCAGCTGTGCAGTTACTTGCGCAAGGAACTCATTGCAACCCAACACCTTAACTGATGCAGACTGGGCAGCCAGTCCACTCTCGCGGGCATGTCGCTGCAGAGCTCGCCACAAGACCATGGCACCAAGCTTGGCTTGGTGCTTCGCTGCGACTGAAGCCATGTGAAGCCTAATGAACAAGATTGGCCGATGAGCCCTCCTACGCATCTAATGATGGACGTCGCAGCAGAGGCCCGGACGAACTCAACGCGCCGACCAGCGTAGAGATCGGCACGCCAGCTTTGCCCCCCGATGGCAGGCACGAGTAAGGGGCTGAAGTGATAGCTGCGGGCTCTTTCAGCGGACGGATGTCGGTGGAGTGTATCACATGGGCAACCACAGCCCTGTGGAGCTGTGGCTGTCCGTTCCAAAAGGCCGCACCCGAAGCCATCGTCACACCCTCGAGTTCCGAGTCGGGCAGCAGCAGCGACGAAGACGAGGAGGAGGGGTTGAGTCCGAGAATGGTCAAGTCATGTTAAGTAGGATGGCAGATGACAGAAAATGCGCTTGCGGCTTGCGGACTCCACCTCCAACATTTCGGATAAAGTCGCACCGTACCGTGGATTTTGCTGCTGTTGCGATAGCAGGACAGCCATGATGAACGAGAGGCGCATTGCGGTGAGCATGTCTGGCGGCAAGAGTAAGAGAAGGGGCTTCCTCATTCGGGCTGCAGAAGAATGCATTCAAGGCAACTTATTTATAAAAGTGGTCCTGTTTCTGCAGATGTCTGCTAGTTCGAGAATTGACTCTACCAGCTGCTGTTCGGACCAAAAGCTCGTAGCACCTCATAGCCAAACCCGAAGTTCTAACCTGTACTGAATCAAGGCCGGGTGTGCCGCCGAAATCATTTTTTGGCTCAGTAGCAGAGGTTTGGAAAGCCCAAGAAACACCACTACGCCACTAGCTTTTTCAGGAAAGACATGACAAGACGGTGGTTGCCGAGTGACTCAAACAAGCCGATAGCCAGCCCAGCCCAATGCTCTGAGCCCACACCCCTCCCTCGAGAATTGCATTCTTCGGAGACAAGAGAAGCACGAGTAATAAAGTAGCGGAGAGAATGATCTATTTGCCACGATGTTGGAATGGCCTTCGTGTTGGACTTCATGCCACTCGGTTCGACAGTCACGACGCTTCTTGACCTCGCAGACGTGTGGAAGACACTGATTAAGTGGCTGTGTAGCCATGGGGGTTTAAACGGTTCGGTTGGGACCTTTCGGCTGATGGATCCGTGGCAGTTACTGTCGTGAGCTTTTCTGCCTTGTTTGGATTTGGGACACTTCTTGACGAGGTCCTCGTCTTTTCCCTGGCGATTGGCGCCAACATCTCCGACGGCAACAGAACCGATCCCAGCTCCCTGACGAGCAAAATCAAAGGTCGAATGGTATATTCCCGCGATTTCGCACGCCACGTTGTCGTTGCGCGAATCCAAGGTTACCATGGCATCATAATTGATGCTGGTTCCAGTGGCTCTAGGGCCTGGGTATTCGCTTGGCCGGCGCAGAAGTGCGACTTTAATGCGCCGTTTCCTGCCGCTGAGAACGCACTGGCCTGTCATACGTGCACCTTTGGTCGCCTGCAGAAAGTCTGTGATTGCATGATTTTTACATGCCTACAAACCTTGCAGAGAGCCCTCCAGCAGGTCACCATACCTTCTGTCGTCGCCTCCCAGACGGTCCATCGTGGGTTGGCAACGCTGGGCACGACCAAGCTCAATGAAACGCTGCAAGAGCTATTGAGCTTCGCGGAAGGTGTTCTGAAAGATCGGGAGGCTCGTTTCTGCAAGGTTGAAGTAGTTCCACAGCTGTTCTGTGCGGCTGGAGCTAGGACTGATGTAACTAAAGGGAGCTATCATGCAGTTGGAAGGACGACTGGTCCGAATTCCCTGTGTACCTTTTTGCCACTGCTGGCTTTCGGCGGATGCGGCCCGATCAGCGCGAAGGCCTCTTTCATTGTTGATTAGTGTTGAGCTTCAGCACGTTGGCACACCCCCAGTGGTGGTGGTAGCTGTCACGAAAAACCCCGGTAGTGCCCCTGACAGGACCCGTCGTTAGACTCGATTTGTCAGTTCGGATAGCAGCACACATCGAAAACCTCAGTGCTTACGAGGATCGACCGCTCGCACGGCCATCTCTACCCATGCCCAAGTCTAGTTGTATGAACTTGGCTATGCAGTAGACGAGCATGTATTTGCCGACTCTGGAAGAGGAAGGTCATTGACCCATCCCGTGACTGTTGGCATTTTGATTGGAAGCACTCCAGCGATTCTTTGTCAGTTGTCCGTGGTTCTCAGCATTCTTCCTCTGGCTATTCCTTGCTTCAGCGCTGTTGCTGCCGATGTTCCTCTGCCCCTTTGTTGCGAGGAATGCTGCAGACCGTCAGGGCGGTCCTCTCAGAGAGCTCCTTCCATTCGGAGCCTGATTTCGTGAGGATACTTAGCGGAGAAGAGGAAGGCCAGAGGGGTTTCTGAGGAAAGCGGGGTCAGTAGACGCGTTCGAGTGGCGTAGCGCGGTGCGTTTTCCTCCTGTGCAGGGGCGTTTGGCTGGCTGGCTGTGAATGCTGAGAAGGGACTCCTAGAGAGCCCTAGCTTCAAAAAGAATTGTTCCCTTCTGCATTCTGACCAGCGACTGTCAGATTCGACCAAGCGTCTTCGCACTAAGGGATGCCAGCAAAAAATCCTTGGGCGTCCTCGACCTCGGCGGGGCGTCCATGCAGATAACGTTCGTGCCAGAGGCGACAGGGTATTTGCAAAGCTGGCCGGCCTGGCCGACCCAAAAATGGGAGTTTCCAAAAATAAGGGGTACCTTATTTTAAATTTTGGAGTCCTTATAATAAGGATCCTACTATTTCGGGTACTATACTAGGGTCCCCTATTTTCTGAAACTCCCAAATCGAACGCCGGCATGCAAGTTCAGAAGCAGTGCAGCCCGACCTGACTCATCCCAGCCCAAAGCACCCCCCAAAACTCTAGCAAGCTCCCTATACACGCGCCCATGTTTTGCGTTGACTGGGGTTTGTTATTTAGTTGAATTTTGGGTTTGCTTGTTTCCAGAGCTCGTTTGCATCTCCCGTGATATTTGAAAGGTTGCTGAATATTTTCTTGTTCGTTTCTGGCAGGAGATTGACTGCAAGTGCTTTCGATTGCTTTCTGCCATCTTGTGACAGGCCGCGGCCCATGCGGCCGCCCACATACAAATTCTTCTAAACAGTTTGCACACGAGATGAGTGACATACCTGAGTACAGCTACAGAACTTCTTAAATATAATATTGTGCCGAAATCATGTTTGAGGGCCAGGCTCGTGGCATTCACATGGGCCAGGCTTCTCCCAGGAGATACAGTAGGCTTGTGATCATGGTGGGCTGAGCAGTTGGTGTTTGTGTTAGTGACCTGTGAGAACTTGTCGCGCATGTTGCATTGCAGCTGATGCGATTTCCCCAAAAGAAAGTGCCCGGATCGAATGACTGGATGTTCTTTCATCCAGGACGACAGGTCAGTGCTACAGCACTCCTTCCCAGTGCATCTGCAGGCAGCGGGGACAGGCAGTTCAAAGTCCTGACAATTACATGAGTGCTGCCTAGTTCAAACTCAGATTGTCAGCATGTTGCAGCGCAAGAGTTGCAAATTTCGAGTCGTCGCGGAAGCTATGGCAGGGGCGACAGAGCTACCTGTACTCTGCCTCCTACCTTCAGTTTGGATTGCGGGAAGCACAGCAGCTTGTCGACTTCTGGAGCTCGGGTTGGTGCACCGTATAAAGTTTAGAGTGAGCTACACAGACGGCAAGAGGTGTCGGAGGATTCCACAAGTTGCAGTGCAAGGTCTGTTTAAGTTCATGTGCATACCACGGGTCACTTGAAACTGCTGGGGGTGTGGTGTGTTCCAACGGTCCACAAGAAGGCAAAGAGGGCCAGTAAGCCTTCCCCTAACAGGCTGCGCATAAATGGCTCCAGTTGGGCTCGTCCACCCTCGCCCTGCAATCAAAAGCATGTCAAAGCTTCTGTGGATGCAAGGCCTCTCCATCAAGCCGTTTTGGATCTTTAGATTGAGTGTCTTCCAGCACGCAGCAAGAAATCATTTGCAGCGAAGGCGACTGCTACAGCGGCAGCTCATCGCGCGAGCACTGGTGGCTGAGACCACCTCGACGCTGGGCTTTTGCACTAAAGACTAAGTACCTCGGGCCACGAGACACATCTAGACTCTAGACCCTAGACACTACACGTAGCCTCGAGCTGAAGAGGAATGAACGACAAGCTTCGCAGCTGGCGTTCTAGGGAGTCCTCAATTCTTGGCCTGTGAAGGGATCTGCAGGGCCCAGGATGCCACTCTGGGGGGACGAAATCTTGCGGTGCTTCTGAATATTGCAGCAAGTCAGAGCCCCGCACCCGCGATTGAACTCGGTCAGCACCCTGGCAGGCAACAGATGCTAACAGGAAAAGGTTCTGCACCGCAAGCTATACAGGTGCAAGGCAAAAACAGGTGCAAGATTTCGTCCATCTATCGGATGTCTCGCGTCCTCTAGTGACCAGTGGTGCCCTTTGCGGGGTGTCTCTGGTCACTGTAGCGGCACTTGATGCGACAAGACAGGGCAGAAAAACTCGGTGCAATCGAGGTTGATATGGGATGAGCGCCGTCAATCCACACCGTTGGGGAAGCGAAGCGGGGTGGATAACCAATCGGGGTCAGTATTGGCCTCGGCATCGAGCCCGTCGAGGGCTGTGGGAGGTGAGTGGACGTCTTGGGTCGGCCAGGAACCCTCCCACCGTGCGGACTCACATCATGGATTCTCCGGCGAAAGCATGATGCAACACTCATGCAACACTGTCAAACTGTGTGAAAACCCCACAGCTGTGGATTACGTTGGACTAAACACGTCCGTCTAATGAACACCTACCGAAGCCAGACTCCAAGAGCCATGGGTGGATGAACTCTTGCACTGCTCTTGAAACTTACTTGCGCAGCCCTCTCAATATTGATACCGGGAAGCCTTCGACACCGACTTGTCCGAACATCCACAATCTTGTGGCGCCCGGCATGCAGCACATGCCAATGTAAAAAGGGTTCTGCGCCGCCAGCGTCAGAAGTGTCGCTTGTAGGAGCTGGTGCAAGATTTCGTCCATCAACCGCACAATCTCGACGACGGAAGTTATATTTCTACAGAATTTATACAGCAATAGTTACGACAGTGCGATGGGACCTTTTGTCCTGAGACTCGGAGAGCAGAGCCTGCAGCTGAGGATCCTGGAGCACCCGTGTATGCCAAGGCCAGTGATCCTCAGAACCCAGTTATGTCGGCTTGTCTAATGCAAAAGACCAGCACAAAAACTATGGACCTCCAGACAGCCTTCATCTTCCGCAGGCCTTGCATCCTTGCTCCAGTGCTCCTTTCCGCTTGTGCCATTGATGGTGAGCATAGTAGTAAGCTTATGATGTGCTAGCACTCGCACGAATCCGGCCCAGGAAACTGAAATAGAGCACATGTTAAGACGAAACGGCTTCCTTACAACTCCCTAAGCGAATGCACACGTGCTTTGAAGAAGTTGGCTTCAGGGGAAGCAACATCTCCGAGCTGCTGATTGGCGCTGCTTGTCGGAGAGATAGCCGCATGGGCCATTTTCAGCTGGTGTTTGGATGGTGACCGAATCTAGTGGGCAGTATGCCTCCTGTAGTGCAGGCCCATAGGTTAGAAGTTCTCGGCCTGTGCCGAGCATGTGTGTGTGTGTGCGCTTTTGGTGAGGAAGAGCCGGAAGAGCACAGCAATCTCAGCGGCAACAGCTCTGAGCATGGTGCTTCCCCACTGCGAGCGACATGGTACGGCAAGGCCGTGGTTTCAGGTTGGGTTTGCTTCGAGAGTTCTGAGCTTCACGTGCCCGCTGCTTCGACCCATGCGTCTCAAGTGTTCATCTTCCTTCCCAGCAAGCTGGTGGATTCAAAGCAGACACTGCAAGAAATTCGTGACATCGTCTTCCTGCTTCTAGGCACGGTTATCTTGCATGCGGACTTCCCAACAGCAGACAGCAACAGCCAGTGGGTGCAAGTTTTGAGGCAAAATCTCAGCCTTTGCTGGCAGGGACTGTACGAAGACTGCGCAGAGAAAATCGCAGAGCTGTTCGACAAGAATGCTCCATGCTATTTGCCACATTGCACCTTCAATGGCCGATACCAGCCGACTTTAGGCCGCTTGGACGGTTTTGGGAGCTCGGTAGCGAGACTTGACGTCGAAGTTGTAAGAGAGCCTAGCAAGACAAACCCAATGCATTACCTGGAGCTGTCGGTCCACTTGTCGCAGTTCACGAACCTCTCGAATCCAAGGCCAAGGTGAGGGATGCAAGAGTGTAGCAACGCATGAGAACGGAGCAGTTATGAGTGGCGGCATGTCCTGCGAGCTCGAGATCGGGCCCAGAGGGACCTGCACATAGTTCAGCGAATAGCCGCTCAAGTCGAAATGTTCCTTGCGTTTGCAAATCACTGTTTTCCTTCACGTGGAAGCTGCGCCGTGCAAGAGCAGCGGAGCTTTTGCCTGAGTGCCTCAGGCAGCCGGCGCTTCTTGGCCTTCTCGGCCTTTAGCTGGGTTGTGGAAGCTTCTCGAAGGAAGTTGAACAATTCCGTCTTACTCCGAGGAGTGTGGAGAAACCCAAAGCCGCTGCCTTAGCCGAGGCTTTGGGCCTCCCGGCGGAAGCCACGGCCTTGGAGGACATCGAGACTGCGGCCAGGCAGGGTCGCTTTGGCCGGGCTTCGAGTTGTCAGCATAGCGTTTCGTGGTATTACTTCCGATTACTTCCGATAGTAAGTATTGTAAGCACTGTTCTTTCCAAGCAGATCTGACTCGTTGTCCGCGGAGCTGCCACGGTGCTAGGTGTGTGACAAAACCTGTTCTTCCCAACGCTATGCCGTGGTGCACACCTGCAGACCCTGGGCCCTAGAGCCTTTGCCCTCATGCCTCCACCAACATGGTATAGGAAAAGAGGTGATTAAAAAAAGAGCCTTTGCCCTCCTAACCCGAAGACATCCCAACATGGGTGTGTGTCAGGGGAGTAGGGGTGTAGGCGTGCATAGGAGTGTAGGCCTGCATGCGTGTGGGGAGCTTGGGGGTGCAGGGGTTGGGGGGGCCTCCTAGGTCTCAGTTATCTCATGCGGCAAGACTACATTGATGAGATGTTACCACACACAACAAGAGACACCTGCAGGTACGTTTGCAAGATGGACTGGGCTATGCTTCATGAACGATGGCAACGCCTCGATGAACAGGTGTGCCCGCAGCCAGTTCTGTCCAAGAGCTGTGCATTCAGGCACGAGTTTGTGAAGTTGTAGCATGAGATAATCTGAACTCCGGCTGCCGCATGTGATCATTCACCTTGAACTGTACCCTGCTTGAAAGCCCTGCTCTGTCTGATGCTTGGTGCTGTCGCTGCCAAGCACTGCATCAACATTCCCGTGCTGCTGCAGCCATGTGTCGGATGCCTTGCCAGGCCTTGCAATCCTTCTGCTTTTCTGCAACGTATGTGGTAGTGCTTTGGATGGCAGTCAGCGAGACATAGCGAGACGATCGTGCTTGTGAGAGTTTCCAAGAAACGCCGATAACTCCGCGCTCGTCCCATTGAAGATGCTATTGCCACACAATTCCAGCATAGTCTGAACATGTCTGAACTCTTCGATACCTGACACTTGGAAGAAATTTCTCCATTCTGCAGGTCATAGGGTTTTGCAAGGTCAAGGCAAGGAAAGAACCAGAGCCATCTCAGGTGCTCCTGCATCATGGCCTGGGCTTTGACAAGATGCTTGCCTAAACTCATCTAAGGGGACGAGGCATCGTTTTTGGAAAGTCAAAACGTGGAACCCACAAGTCAGAGGCAATATTGTGGCTGCGCCTGTGCAGTTGTGTTTCAAATGAGTGCCAGAAACCGTGCATGTGGCTCCAGCTGGCCGACAGGCGCGGAAATCGCCTCGGTGTTGCTTCCGCTGTTGCGAGAGTTTTCCGAATTGTTGTTGCAGCCACAAGTTGACAAGACATGACAAAGTGTGTCTCCCTCGTGAAATCATTGACTGAAGTAGGCCAGAGACCACACAAGCAACGCCAACCACGCCAACTTCCCTTCCCACCTCATGAAAAACCGCATTTGCACCACAACCATTGGACTTGTACAGCAGTATGAGTGAGTGAGTGAGTGTCGACCAGCACTTACGGTGCGGCCTACCTCCCACGTCCCTCTCAACATCTCAGGGGGGCTCCGCAAGCGTCATCGCCCCCCTCCGTCCCAGAGTTCAAGTGG
>CAJNDV010005557.1:69957-97994 GCA_905221635.1 Symbiodinium sp. CCMP2456 | reverse complement strand
ACCCCATGCCTGAGCGCAAAACCAGCTTGTTGTGCGCTCTCATGAGTCCAGAGCAGA
This sequence comes from Symbiodinium sp. CCMP2456, assembly GCA_905221635.1. Classification (NCBI taxonomy): domain Eukaryota; class Dinophyceae; order Suessiales; family Symbiodiniaceae; genus Symbiodinium; species Symbiodinium sp. CCMP2456. The sequence goes on along the minus strand of CAJNDV010005557.1, from coordinate 97,937 downwards.
TCAGTGAGCTTCGCGAACGTTCGTGCTTGCAGTGTGGTTGTTGTTGTTGTTTGCTGTTGGTGTTGTTGTTGTTGTTGTTGTTGTTGTTGTTTGCTGCGGGTGTTGTTGTTGTTGTTGTCGCCGTTGTACTCGAACTTGAATGTGAACTCGAGCTCGAACTTGTAGTGGTAGTAGTAGTCGTCGTCGTAGCAGTAGTAGAAGCAGGAGGGGGAGAAGGAGGAGCAGCAGGAGCTGGAGGAGGAGCAGAAGCGGCAGCAGGAGGAGTAGTAGTAGTAGTCGTCGTCGTCGTCGTCGTCCGTAGCAGCAGTAAGAGTTTTCGTCGTCGTAGTTTTCGTCGTCCAGTACCAGTAGCAGTACCACCAATTGACTAGCAGTAGCAGGGGTTGAAGCTCGAAGGATGTGGTGACGATTATTTCATTTGCATTCGACCTAGTTGGCATGCGCCACCATACAGGAGAAGCTGTTTTTGCTGAGGATCATGACATGGTGTGATGAGAACGGGAACGGGCAGACACTTGGTTTGAGAGCGCGGCAAGACAATGCGGGATGTGCTTGATTTCGAGCCGAGCATGGTGCACGACGTCTTGCGTTCATGCCCAGGATCGAGTTCAAAGAGCAGCGGGCTCAGGTTTTGAGCCTTTGGCTCGCAACCACGCGACACAGACAGTAGATGTTGTGTCCAAGGACTGTGAAAGGACAGTTTTTTCTTGCAACTTGAATGATGCGACTAGGGGGGCATCCTCGTGGATAAATGCAACCTTTAAGGTTCGAGACGATGATGTCTGAATCAGGGACTGAAAACCCTGACCACTGAACGCACTGCTTTGCGCATTGCAAGGCAGTGCTGCATCGGTCCCATGCACGCTGACTGTCACAAGCAGTATTACGTGCATGTTCACTTTTCTGCTTCGATCCACTTTCGGTCAGCAGGGTCTAGTAAAGATTCGTGGACTGCGGCTTTGGCACATCACACAGACTACCCCGAGCTTTGAAATCTTCCTGCGACTATCAAGATGCTACGCTAGACTCTGTCAAAAGGTTAGACGGAGCTCTGCAGGTTAAACCTGCCCTGCTCAGAGTCCATAGCGCACTCGGTGAGCATGGAATAGCATTGATCGAATTCACTGCAGGCGGAGAACTCGTGCATTTCGGATTCCCAGCTGTTGCACGACTGTCCACCTGCTGTTTGTCTTGAACTGGGCCGAGGTCCGGTTTGTAGACCCCTCGGCGTTTGGCCGCAGTGATTTTAATTTCGGAAACCAGTGGCTTCATCACATTTTTTCATTGAGATGCTGCGCCTGTCGCGGGTGTGAGCTTGACATTGACCGTAGTCAGACATGTCTTAGCATAGAGGTTTGAAAGAACGGGAAGTGAGATGTTGAAGGATAAAGTGGAGCAGCGGAGCATGAAGCTTCCAAGCCCCTCTTTGGCACCTGATCCCTATCTGCTGGATCGTGCTCGATGCACGTCTGTCGCAGACTTCTGACATAGGTGGTGGATGCTACGGAAAGAAGGCTCATCATTGTAAGGTTGCGTGCTAGCACCGGTAGTTCACGCATGGGTGCTCCCAGTTGCCGTTGAGAGGGAGGTTCTCACTGTCAGGCGTCAGGTGCGAAGTTGAGATCAAGACCTCAAGCTGACAATCAAGTCCACGAAGGTTTGCCTTTTTCTCGAAGATATTCTGCCAAATTGTGTCAAAGTCAGGCACGTCCAACTTTTCCGCATCTCTGGTTTGGCATGATCAGCCCTGAAGACTCTGAGCCCGACATCTGGAATCTTATTTCCAGAGTTCTAGCTCGCGAAGCCCGCAGGTGGCCGAGCTTTGCCAGGAGGCTGCGGATGTCGATTGCAATTTCCGGTGCAGCCACATGAATGTTTTCATTCTACCTCAATATACAAACAAGTAAGGTCAGATTTGCTTCTGCTGAGGCAGGTCGCCTCACGGTGTCCCTGGGATTGGCAGAGGAGAAGCAGAGCAAGTCGGAGGCAGGACTGGACCAGCAGTAGAAGGACCAGAGTTGTGCGATTGTGTTTCTTTTGCCACTAGTATGACGCTCGGAGTTTTCGGCTCCTGAGCCGCGGCACAGGCACTGGCAATGCGGCTGAGCCGGGACCTGGCTGCCTTGCGAGAGGCGCAGTCCACTCATGCACGAGCAAAGCCGTGCTTCATCATGTCGTGTCCGTTGGTTTTGTAGATAGATCAACCTCGAATGTAGAGCAAGGTTTTCGGACAGAGGCCGCTCATGCAAGAAGACGCACCTGACTGGAGATGATTCGATGCTCAACCCGGTGGCATTTGCTGAGAGTGTTCTTGTTACTGAGGGACATGCTGAAGGTCAGGGTCAGAGGATGTTGTGCAGATTGCATGAAAATTTTGCAGGATCAGTAAGAGTTGAAGGGAAACGAGCGGCATGGCAGATCAAAGCTCTTGCGGCGTCTGATGTCTCACAGGAGAAGAAGGCCAGCGACGAGGAAGTTCGCACAGAGGCAGTTGCTGAGCTGTGCACAGCCTATCGGTCGGCCATAATTGATGCTTGGATGTCAGGCTGCCAAAGTTGCGCGTTTGCGATCTGAGCTGCCTCTTCCTCGGTCCTCAGCGCACTGTCAGCACGCAAAGGCTGCATCTCGGGTTCAGCTGCCATGCCTGCATTCATTTCATATATTTCATGGCTCAAGAAGGCTTTCGCAGGAGATTCAAAGCGCCTGTCTGCCGCTCTTTGATCAGATTTCCGGCCATGGCTCGAGCTCTTGTCCTCAGCTTGGTGGCATTGGCTTCAGCAGAGACAGTGCAAGATTGCGTCGTAAGCAAATGTCGTGGCTGCAGTGGTGAGCAGTGTCAGCTGTGTCGGGAAGACAAAAACACCGTCTCTGCTTGTGTGTCATCTTGCATGGAAAACATGTGTAGGGGATGTGGAGGCGAGCAGTGCCAGCTTTGCCGCGAAGATGCGAATACTCTCAACTCTTGTTGCTCCGGAACCGAAGGGATCGACATGTGCAAGGCCGAATCCAAGGATCCCTGCGATGGGATGTATGGTGCCGATAGTTTGCAATGCGCGTGGGAACAGGATGTCAAGAGTTGCGTGGAGACCAAATGCCATGGCTGTGGTGGTGAGCAGTGTCAGCTGTGCCGCCAGGATGCAAACACGATTGCGGGCTGCTGCGATGACCACTACCATTCCGTCAATCCCCCAAAGATGTGCATAGACTCTAAAGAGGAGGCAGTGACCAGCTGCTTCGACAGCAAGTGTCATGGCTGCGGCGGAGAGCAGTGCCAATTGTGCCGTGAAGACGCCAAAAGCGAGTGCTGCACCGGTGCCATGCGAACTCCTTCTTGTGAATCTTCCAAGGCACTTCTTCCATAAGTGAGGAATGCTGAGTACAGGAGGAACTGGTGCCACACGGAAGTTCGCAGGTGTGCGTTAGCTTAGTTTTGCACCAGCTTGGCTGGACTTTGGACAGAAGCTCCTGACAACAGTCACAGGTCCAGAAATTAATTATTTAGCACCTTAGCATCTTTACAGATCTTGAATCTCTTTTGGGCACGCCCGCGCGAGGTTTCGTTCCCAGCGGATCAGGATGCCATCATGTCAAGGATTCCGATGGCGATCCTGCGAAGCAAAACGAGTTGGTCGCTGCTGCGAGTAGTGCACAGTGGCCCCGCCGGTCGTCGTATCCCGGACAGTGCTGATATCTTGCAGAAGCTCTTAAGCGCTCGTTAAGGATCGCTTCGTCTCAACCCTCCCGAACGCCCAGGGAGACGATGTCCGTAGAGATCCTGGAGCGGGATGCAGCTTGCCAGGCCCCCCACTTGGGAAGCTCTCCGAGTTCTTGGGCTTTGGAAGCTTCAGATTGACTTGCAAACTCACCAGTGTCCGAAAGTGTAGAGTTTGGGGGGCTCACGGCTGCGCCCGGCATGTCTGCACTTGGATTCGTGGTTGTTGGGAGGCGCAGCGGGACGAGTTCGCAAAGAAGCTGGAGAGGGAAGCTTCGATTCAGGAGCCCCCGGCAGAAGCTCCGGCCTGCAAGAGGGAGCCTGGGACAATCTGTACTCGTAGCATCTCGTAGCCGCCTGTATCATGCACTTCCCGAAGGCCAGGCGCTGCTACGAATCCCCAAAACCTCCCTAACGTTGCGATAACAAAATGATCTGCTTGGGCAGGAGCGTGCCAAAGGAGAGCTCCTTGCACTGAGGCTCGAGTGGACGGGTTGGTTGCGGAAGCTTTGGCATAGGCTTCGGACGCGAGTTTTGGGGTCTTCGGAGCGCAGATGCGCCTCACCTGAGATTTCGAGCTCAGAGCACCAATAGTCGTCCTCTCTTTTTTGCAGGTGCAGGATGCAAAAGAGAAGCACTTAGGATCTCTGCTCGAAGGGAGCCAAACGCAGAAGAGTTAGAGGAGCCCTACTCTTCATTATCCTGACAAGCCAGGCATGAGCTTGCCAAAGGTGTCGAGGCTTCGCGCAAGGCGAGGCCTGGGACGGAGAGCTGGAATCATAGTAGTCCTGGCACAGCAACCTCTATACTGTGTAGTGGCATCTTATATATAGATATATACTGTATATCTAACATGTAGGTTCCTGGGGATAAGGGCCCGTTGAACTTCCGACTCTAGGTGAGCTAGTGATGCTCAAGGCTCCAAGTACTACTTGGCGAGGTTCATGGGAGACTGACAGGCCTGCCCGCAACCATCCTATGCTGGAAGCTAAAGCATCTGTGTGGCCATTGAGCTTTGTGCAATCAGGGTGGCTTAGGGCGTGAGTCAGTCTAGTGCGCTGCATGATGTTCTTCATCTTGGCACAAGCACGACCTAATTGTGCAGGTAGGCATTCTGGAAGATGCTACCGATAGGTGCAGCAGGCCCGTGGCACCCAGCCCATGCGGAGCCGAAGACAACTCTCCTGACCGGCGGCATCAGACGATTCCCGAGTTCCACGACGAAGCTCGGAACAAAGAACAAAACGGGCAATTCCGCTTCGGCGACAGCATCGCCCGTCGCCGTGTCCGCGGCCATTCTCATTGCTGTGGGTACACGTTGGAATCTCAATGCCAGGACTTCAAGGTGCAAAGCACCAGCAATGCCCGACGAAGAGCGATACTGGGAGCTCAGTGAGGAAGAGCGTGCACGACTGATGGAGGAGATGGACACCAACGCACCTTACAGATACCTCCTCCTTTTTCTTGCTGCACTACTTGTAGGCAAAGCCTTACCAGATGCAGTCTTCTCATACTTGAAAAACTTGGCCGGGATTCGCGGTGCAGTGTTGGACCCTTCCATGCTTGCCTTTGATGCCCTCCTTTGTGGGCTTGGAGTCGGCCTGGCATACGCTGCGGTAACTTTGCTGGGCCCACCTGAGATTCCAGAGCCTCAAAGAAGAGAAAGCTCAGGGGAGCGTGAACGTCCGCCACCAGAAAAACAGGTTGGCTAACACCGCAAACAACACAAGTCCTCGACGACGTCCTTCTGACGCACCTGGATCGCTTTGAGCTTCTCTGGTAGACTGGTAGAAAAGAGAGAGCCGCGTCGAAGATCCGCGGGCTGCTATCACATGATTCTTGCTGGTGAGTTTTCTACGAGTGCGAGCAGGTACCTCTAGACTTAGACTGGCCTTAGATTAAAGCCGTCACGGTGGCTATGCTGACGTGCGCCTGTACAGGAATGCGAGAAGGCCTGTGCCGCTGAGCCAGAGACCCAGTGGTAGAATGTGATGAGCACCATGGGTGGCCTGGACATGCCTGGACGCAGCACAGCTCATCCCAAATATCAAGCTCCGAGGTGCGAGCGCCTGCACAGCCAACTGCGTTAGGCCCCCGGTGGTAGGCCTCAAATACCTTCAAAGATGTGCTTTCTTCATATAAAAGACCCTGGCAATGACAACGGCCCTGGGCTTCGGCTTTCATTCGGACACCAAATTCTCGCAGTAAGGGCACAAACTTCTGCCTAAAACCAACAGCCTTGGAGAAGCCGGGAATCCGGATTTCGAGTTGGAGGTTTCGGGCTTTTGGAATGTACATCATCTACCAGTTCGCGGAAAAGGCTTGGCTGGAGAGAGAGAGAGAGGTAAGGGGAACAATCCTCTTGCCCCTAACCCTGGCGAAAGAAAGAGAGAGCGAGAGAGAGAGAGAGAGTGAGAGAGAGCGAGGAGAGAAATAGGCTCTTGGGTAGACAGCATTGCAGTCACAAATCAGGCATGGACTGACACTAGCAGAGCTGTGTCTTGTGACAATGAGTGTGGCTTTCGCCGCTCAGGTGCCGAGGCGGACGAAGTGGCGTGTGGGGCTGAGTTCAGAAAAATGCCGAGCTCTTGCGCGCAGGCTGCGCCAATTCTCTCAGTGCTTGCCCTGACTGCGAGGCGATGGCGTTCCGAAGCTGCAGCTGCCAGGGTTCCTCGCCGCCTCCTCAGGGCAGACTGTAAACGGGAATTCGAGTCACGTCAAGAAGACGTGCGACATTGCTGGGGGAGTCACGTCATCACTTCACCCGAAGCCGGGGTGCTATGCATGCTGCTGCCAGAGGTCCTGCAGATCAGACTTCTTCGACGTTTTGGTCCCAGCCAGTCTACACCGCTTGCCACATCTTACCACCTCTCCAGCATTTGTTCTGTGCATTTGTGTTCTTGCGGGCAACGCAGTTGGACGCAAGGCTTTCGCAGCTATGGAGGCTCACTGAGCAGGTACCAGGAGTCCTGCCGCCATGGAGAAGGCTGGCTTCGTGGATCACTATGCCGGGCCCCTAGCCAGACTGCAGGATGCTTGAGCCTTTAAGGTCTTCAACTCAAGTGATCTCAAGGGTCACAGGCGAGCAATTAAGTGTTTAAGTTGCATCTCCGCGAGCACGCAGACAGGAAGATGGTGAAAGATGTCAATGTGCTTTTTGGACGGAGCACCTTGTATCTGACATCTCCACGATGGAAGCTAAGGCAGTTCTTGGCTGCGCGCCGGGGATGCCGCTGAGCAGCCTGGAGGCTTTGCCAGTGCCACTTTGACGTGCCCTCGTTGAAGGGCGAGCGCAAATTCCCGAGGCTGCCTATCACCGCAAGCTGCGGGAAGTCCATGCGGGTCGAGGGCTCAGCTTTACCAACACTGGTTTTCCAGCACAAAGATAGCCAGAAGCAACATCAGCTGCAGGTCAAGAAAGTTGTTTTTTGAGAAAGGATAGGAGGGAAGGATGGAAGCAAGTATGCTAAACCCTGAGAGGACGTGTCTGGTGTCAACCCAACGAGATAATGTTTTGATGGTCGAGACAGCTTTCTGCCGAAGAAGACAGCCGAGCAACAGAGGCGAGTTGGAGATGCCCCAGCACAAGCTTTTGCAGGCTCGGGTCATTCAGACAGGCACACAGGGTGACAGCTAGTCGTCGCCGAGCGACCGCGCTTAAGGCCTTTCGGATCGGACAAAACTGTTCCCGGACCTGACAGGCTTTGCACGAGGCATGGGCCGTGCTGCGGCACTCAAGCTCTCGGCAGGACCACATACATAATATAAACCAGACACCTTGTCACCGCTGCATCTTTGTTGATTTACGCCAACTGCGGAGCCGCACTCCTAATACGCTCTGCAGGATTACGACGAGCAGTGGCTCGCAGAGAAAGGATGCCAAGTGGCAAAGCCTCCCCAGGTAGGCGACTGCATCATGAAGATTTGCTGCATTGCCGTGGCCCTGCGCAGCATGTACTACTGTTCCAGGTGGCTTCTCCAGCTCACGAGGTGAAATCCTTGGGCCCTATGGGAGCTGCGCTCACTGCAAGACGCTTCTGGAACGAGGTGCCCAGGGCTCAAGCGTGTAGCCGGTCATGCCGCTGCAAGGGCCGTAGTTCGGCGTGGGATTTTTGGATCGAACTCGCAACCCCTTCGCCGGCCTTCAGATCACTGCTGTCCTATCAGGAGGTGAGTTTGTTCAAGCTCAACACGAACGCTGAAAGCTGTGCATGCAGGGGTCCAGAAAAGCGGCCCGTGATCTTCTCGAGCAAGCACTCGACTGCTGGCCCAGGACCATCCGCAAAGGCAGCGTGTGAACTAGAAAAGAACCGGGCTGTCGATGCCTTGAGAAGACAGGACTAACGTTTTATCTTCTCGGGCTTAAGAGGATCTTGTTTACGAATGAATTTCTGAGGCTTTAAAAGAGCCAACCTAGGAGAACTGGGGCAAGCCCTTCTACCCGGAAGCCTGAAACGGGCTTCTCCGAATACTGTGGACTAAGCCCCCAACAACACGAGTATAGCATTTAACCGATGCAGCCGCTCAAGGGTTTTGTTCGTGATTCAGTGCGATGTGGTGTCAAAACTACCAGGGCATCATGATCATTCATGAGCATCAATTCCCTTTTCAACTGTTTCCACCCTCGAGAGTGGCCTCTCAGCGTGTCTTTTGCTTACAGCTTGGACAGCCACACAGGCAAAGCACAAGCCTAGCCACAGCCAATTTGGATCCACCAGGAGCCATGATCTCCTTGGAGTTCGTGCCGAATTCCAGACACCTGGCATGTAAACCGGCAGGTTCTCTCGGGGGGGAGGCGGGGTGGGCAATGTAGGAGCTTTGAATCACGAGCAAGACCATTCCCCAATTGTCCCTGTATCGTCAAAGCATAAATTTAATAGATCCCAAGGCCCTATTCTAAGCATGAAGGTTCCGGAGCTGTGCCTGCAGCTTCGTACATCTTCTTCCAATAAGACGATGAGGGTCCGGTTGCGCATTTGGCATCCACAGCAATTGTAGATGTGGCGGATGTTTTAGTTGTTTTTACATCGATGTTCATGTGTATGCAAATGTACTCATGTCATAGTTTGCCTGCAACACCATCTCGTCATGTCGATACGCATTACAGAAATTGCAGGGACGCAGACTCAGGAGCCATGGAATGAGCGACCCGTTGGAAGGCCATGGCATGCATGTGCAGCAGAGCAGCATAGCGACCTTTGGTTTTTACGACACACCATGACAAGTGTTTGCCTGCCTTCCACATGTTGTGTTCATGAGCACCGAGTGCCCTGGCAGGGCACGAGAAACTTGTTGCAGCTGCCCCTGGCAGTGCGCTACCATGCCACCAGTCTGCATTCTTGAAGCATAAAACGATTTGTTGGCGTTTGCAGCCGAGCATGCCACCTTTAAGGCACTCTGCACTCGCGGCCTCGAAGCGACTCAAAGTCCACTACAGCTTCGCGGCCAAGCACACCTCTACCAGGTGCAAGGACCTTGGGAAGCTAAGCCCAGCATGGGCTTTTGTCGAGCGATGCAATCCCTGGCGGAAGGTGAGATTTGCCAGACACGCCCTGGAACGCCGGCCTCGTCCTGTGGGACGCCACTGCCTGCCGTGTCAGCGCCTCTTATAAGCACTTATAAATGCAGTTGTTCGTGCCCATGGGGGGATTCGAGATGAAACCATGATCAGCCTGCAAAGCCAGCGCAGCTGCTCTGGCCAACCTCGCAACAGTCAGAAACTATCCGCATTGCCCAGAAATTTAGAGATAGATTTTAATTTTGGCATGTGGGGATTTGACTCAAGGTCCTTAAGGTGAAGGGTTTCCTGAGTTTACGGTTCGAAGCTTATGTTGAGGATTTAGGCTTACACATTCGTGAGCCGCAGATTTGCGAAGAACGTTAAACACCAAAGCATGCTCCCACAGTCTCACAGATGCTCTCCATTCAATCCACTCCAAGGGAGGAGGGTCCCCCCTGACTACGCTCGGCTCGTCCACCACGGCTTTCCTGGCAAAGAAACAGATGGTACTACTCTTCAACAAACAAAGATGCAGGAGCCAAGCCGCTAAATTCGCCTGCCGACCTGCTTTAGGCTTTGGTTTGGCGCTTTTTTATGCTGTGAAACCCTTAACAAGCCGCCCAAATCTGTCATGCTTGATTGCTCTGCTGTTTGATCCAGAAGGATGTTCCAAGCCAAGTTGCAGGAGACTGAATGCTCATGCTACCGTAGGGCCTTTGACTCGAGAGAACAGGGTGCAAGCGATATAGCTGCGCATTACACGGTAGCGCAGCTTTGGTCACGACCAGAGTTCCGGGCCGTGCTTTCTCCTTGGGGGGACCCCCTTGTCCTTGCTGATCTACCGCAAGCCGGACTATGTCACTCCGGCCGAGAAGAAGACGTAAAAGTCCAGAAGGCGGCGAAGATCGAGAAGGTGAACGGCCCTGGCCGTGCATCGACAGCGGCGACGAGCTCCACTGTGCCACCGTTGCCGTTAGAGCACCGGGAGGATGACATCGTGCCGATCGAGCACATGGCCACATGGGGTTCTGGACCCCGGGCTCATCTCCCTACCACGACTCGGAGGTGGAGCCGGAGTCGGAGCGGGGTCGACTGAGTCGCGAGCTGTGGAACCTGGAAGTGGACGCCATGATCATGTCGAGTCAACAGCACCAGCGGTGACGCAGAAGTGCCCAATGTGCGACTACGGCAACCTCCACTTGATGTACTACAACCGGCAGGAGAGGTTTGTATGGCGGTGCTGCAGGGGGACACACGGGGGCTGTCTTGCGTGGCCCGGACATCCGAGATGGAGTAGTTTGGGATCCGGCTATTGTGCCTGACGTGCCAGCAGGAAGCTCTCGAGACAGTGGCCACTGGGGATGCTCAGCCTACCGATGCTCGTCCGGGATGCAAGGACATGACGTTGGCTTCGGCTTCAGGAGCACTACCGGACCGGTGGCTTCAATCCGGCGGTCACCCAGCAGCGCACTCCTCGACGAGTTGCTCATTCCAGCTGATTGGCTGCACAGTGGAACCGGCGGTGGCCAAACCCGTCAGCACGGTGCATGGGTTGTGGTGCCATGGAACACAGGTCTCGAGCTCCTCTTGGGTACTCGAGTGATCGTCGCTCGATCTGGGAAGGACCGCTGGAACCTTCCAGACACTCAGCTTATGAACTACAAGCGGAAATGACCGCCTTGGTGGTACGATAGCTGGGTTCTGACTTCATCGACCGGTGACGATGCACAAGGGTTTCAAGAAAGATCTTACTCAAGCCATCGACTGCGTGTTGGCCCGTGTTGGCGCCATGGGAGGATACTGCGAGTTATGCGAAGAGGGGGTTGATGATGACACCGATGAGGGATGCTGGATCATTCCCGGCGGCTTTGAGGTTGCAAATGGGAGCGCCGATATCCCCGGGAGCCAAGGTACTTACGTGCCGGAGACGGTCGAGCTGAAAGCTGCCTGACGCGTGAGCTCGAAGAACGGAAAGTACTGAAGTGTGGCGCAAGTACAACGGCAGGTGATGTTTGTCACGTGCCAACCGACCACGACACTGGTCCCCTGCATTAGACCTGGGCACCGGACGGTGCGATGGATGGCAGGACGGGGAGAAGACAGGTCCTGGGAAGCTGATAGCTTCGTACCGAAGTGTCGAGGTGCTGGTGGTCCTCTATCGCTGGCCTGGCCGGAGCTTCGTTGGCGGGTGAACGAGAACGGAGCAGTGTTTGTGAGCGCCCACGAGAGCACCAACCGGGAAAAGTTTCAGGTATTGCATGCTCATGTGAATCTCGGACATCCCAACAGTCGTGAGTTTATTCGTTTGCTGAAAGTGGCCTTGGCTCGTGACAGCATCATCCAATATGTTCTTATTGTTCTTCGAGAGTTTAGCTGTGCAGGCTGCGCTAAGTAGCGGAGGCCACCGACGAGATTGCCATCCGCAACCCCCAGGACCTATGACTTTCATGTGGTGATTGGGGTCGATGGCGGGCATCAGCAGGAAGGCCGAGCACCGGGGATCAGCATCACATAACAACAATGTGCGATGTTCAAAGAGGCCCTCTACCGGACACGTGAACTACGACAACCTCAAGACCTGGACGAGGTGGAGGCTTTGATTTTCAAGACCTCGCGGACCATCCAGATGCTGACCAACCGATCGGGCTACAGTCCAACTCAGCGGGTGTTTGGGAAGCAACCGTCCTTGACCTTGGACCTGCTCACTGATGGCCACGAATACTGTTTGTCCCAATGCTGAAACTGCCTGGGAGAACGCGAATCATATGTGCTGCGCGGTCCGTCAAGCTCGGATGGAGTTGGATGCGAAAAGTCGACTGAGTGGTGCCAAGCTAGCCTAATCGCGGCAGGAATTGCAAAAGCTGGAGTTTGCCGAGAGCGAACCTGTGTTGGTATGGCGAGCTGGGCGGCGTGGTTCGACAGCGAAGGCGGGCCCTTGCTATATACGTGGTTCTTCAACGGGGCAAGACTGTATGGGTCTCACGTCGTGGCGAGCTATGGAAGTGCAATGCGGGCCAGGTCTTCCAGCTGAGTGATGGTGACAAAAACGGTTTGGAGGCAATCCCGGAGGAGCTCTTCAAGACCCAGATGAGGTTGAAGTATGACTTTGAGAAGCTATGTGCGTCAAGAGGTGGATGTGGAGTCTATCGGACCCCATGCTAAATCTGAAGATGATGGAGGAGATCGTGCCAGTGCTGAACAGCCTCCAGAACCCCCAGAAGTGCCAGTCCTAGACCCACTCGAAGATGTCAGCGGTTACAGTCCTAGCGTGGCTGATGCCGGTGCTGAGCAGCATTCGCTCAGCTCGTTGATCACCTTGTTCGCCGCCTTGCTGTGCTTGATCATCGAAGGCGTAGCACTCCTCACCGTCTTGAAGACGTTTTCTGGCAAGTTGTACGGGTCAGAATTTCTCGAGGATGTATCGCTCCATATCGACACGAATGTCGAAGTCCGGCAACTGTCTTATGGTGAGTGAGGCCTAAGTACTCGCCATAGTGGTTTTGCACACTGCGCCATCCGCCGAAGTTCAGCCGTTGGCGCAAGGGCTGCATGACTCCTGCGTGTCGGTTGTTTCCCCCTTGAAGAAAATCGTCCACGTCGAGAAGGACGATTCCAGCGGAGCCCCGATGAGCTCCAGTCCCCTCCTCGGCCTCGTTGATACCAAGGAAGTACACAGTCGACCAAGATGTCGATGAGCCCCCCTGTGACTCGACACCTGTACCGTGTTCTTCTACCACGGGATCTGGAACTGGAGCTCGTGCGGGTTCTGGAGGCTTCGCTTGGATCGGAGGCCCTGGTTATGGATGATGGGATGGCTGAGCTGGAATGGCTGCGAGCCATGTTCGCCGAGATTTGCATCCCGAAGGCCAGGGTGATGGACATGAGCCGTATTGAGCCGTTATGGCACGGACGAGTCGATCGTGGCTGTAAAGACATCCCGATCCTTCCGATGAGATTGTGCTGGTGACTGACGCTCGTTTTTCCAACGTCGGAGCAGAACTGCCGGCCTGGATCGTCGGGCTCAGATTGATGTGGCGGTTTGACCACTTCGGCAAAGGTGCTTCGAGCCTTGATTCACTGTCTTCCCGGCTGCTATATACATGTTGGCCGATAGCCTGACGAAGCGACTTGGACACAGCCAGTTCACTCGGTTGGTCATGGCATTTGGGTATGGCCTCAAGAAAGAGCCTCTCGAGCAGCTTTTATGAACAGATTTGGAACCACCCCTGGTGGATGTGAAACCCTTAACAAGCGCCCAAATCTGTCATGCTTGATTGCTGTGCTGTCTGATCCAGAGTGGTGTTCCAATCCAAGCTCACGAGACTGAGCGCTCATGCTACCGCAGGGCATTTGAGTCCAGAGATCACCGTGCAAGCCCGCACTCAGATATAGTTGCGCATTACAAAGGCCGTCAACCAAATGTTGATGCCTTTGATGCATGAAATGTTTTTACCACTATTGTCACTTCGCCTGTAGGCATCGATCCTAGCCATGCGAGAGGGAAAACATGATTTACGTTTTACGGAAAATGCCGCCCACCTACGGTCCAAGTCCTTAACCGCTAGAAACTCAACCCTAACGGCTCGGCCATGCTTTCACCAGTGGTCTCACATGCATAATTTTGACCCCATTTAGCAACATTTAGCCTTGTTCCAGTATAAAGCCTGCCCGCGAAGCACCCAGCAACCTCATCGCCACACGATTTTTGAGAGCACTATTTCTGCCTGAGAAATTATGCATGTCTGTATATGTAACAAATATAGGCATGTCAGACATGCACATAGAGATTATATTATATATATATATATAGGCAGCTGTCAAAATTATGGTCCCGTTTGGGGTACCCTATAAATAGATGCCGTATTATAATAAGGACCCAAAAAAGGACCATAATTTTGACAACCACCCATATACGCATACATACTACCGAACCCAGGTCTGCTTCGCCCGCAGGGTCGCCTCGAGGTCCACGACCCCCCTCGGCTGCACGCCGAAGGCCTCGCAAAGGGGGTTTCGTATTTTCGGGTTTCGGAATCCCTCTGCGGAACTACGCGGCGCCATATACCGACACTTCCGGGTTGGGGGTCCGAGGAAGTTCTCCGAGGCTGCTCATGCATGTGCACGGGGCATAAAGAGCAGATTAGTCCAAACGACTTTCAGTGAGTCTAGGGCCCGCGAAAAAGGGTGTTCGGTGGAGGATCCCCCAAAACCCACGAGTTGTCCAAACGTGTTAATGTCGAAATTTGTTGAATTCCGGTAACAACCTTGGCTCACAGGCATCGGTGAGGTAGTGTCATGCGAGAGGTTGAGCAGGGCACGACTCCGGCCTACAGGAAGAAAACCACATTGGCCCACACAGCACCGACAAAGCTACAGATCAAAAGCAAACAGCAGCCGGACGCGAACGAAAACACGCTACCACCAATTTGCCAGAACGCCAGGACAGAGCAGCCACAAAGACTGTTTTCCACGAGTAGTGACAAGCCGCGCCGCGAAGAAGTTGGCCGCGATCCGTGTGCCGGTACTGCCACCCCTTTGTCAGGGCTCAATACAGCACATAGAAGGAATATCCCACTTGGGGAGTCCAGAGGCTCTACCCTGTTGGGTATCACCAGGTGTGCTGCAAACCGCTCCGGCCGTGTCACCAGCAAAATTTGGGAAAATATGTTCGCGGTCACGGCCTTGAACTCTTAATTGCGACCTTGTCTAGGAATAAAATCTCACCAAGTTTATCTTGTAGACCACACGGGGATGTCACTGTTTGTTCGTCATGCGGAAAGGGGACCGGAGCGTGCCGAGCTTCCTACTTTTGTGAGAAGCTCAGGAGGCAAACATTGTAAGTTTGGTCTCCTAAGGCCCAGCACCGCGAGCAGAGGAGCAGGTATGATGCGGCGGCCAAGCCGCCTGCCCGTGCTGCGGCCCAAGTCAAGTTACAGGATCTCCGACTTGGATTATATGTCCTACAGGGCTGTCTGCGCCAAACATGCAACGAGAGCTTTGGAGCAGGTGCAGGATTGATGTTGCATTCATATCGCAAAGCCCAGTCCTGAGTCCTGCTGGCGAAACTAGCTGAGGCCTGTTCTCACCTGCGACAGCCAACGTTAAACGGACAAGGCAGCAACAGGGGGCCTGCTGAAATTCAAGACTTCAAAACAGCACAGTTCGGGTGCTTATCCACATCTTGGGATTTCAAGCGACGAAATTTCCCGGCAAGATTTTTTGTCACTTGCTTGCACAGGCAGGCCAGCCCCACTTTGGCACGCTTTTCTGCGGCCTGCCTCATTGCTGCATGATGTCTCTCGGCGAGCACAGTTCCCGGGCACCGTCACCATGCGCATGGGTACAGCATGGGCTCAGCATGGGCTCGATGTGCTTCGTCAGGTGTGACTCGCCGGTGCATCGTAGCAGTGCTACATCTGCTGTGAACAAGTTTCAACGGGAGGATAAAAGGGTTTTAGCGGCACAAGTTCTGGCGACATGGGCAACTCAGAGCAGTGTGCTTCCGGATGATACAATCTGATACAAGTAGCAGATGTTTGTTTGAAGTTTATGATTTTCTTCGTACAGGCATCACATCACCGGATTGTAAACTGTACAGCCAAACACGTGATTCAGTCTGAATGCCTCTAGTGTCTCGGAGTTACAAGGGCCTCAGACACAGATGGCATTTCCGTGTCAAGTTTGAGACGTGGATGTACAGCTTCTTAGATTTGCAAGCACCAGTGGTGACGCCGCTCACAGCGCCGTCCTCAAGAACTTGAGCTCTTGGTGCACACTTGTCAGCCTCTTTGAATGGCTGAAAACGCCAAGAAAAGCCCGTGGGGCAAAGCGTGTTGGTTGGATGGCCACACTCAGCCAGAGCTGAGAGGCGCCAAACCCGCCGATCCAGAAAGAACCAGAAAGTGTGAAAAAAGGGTGCATGTGCCAGGATGTGCCGGGGGCAGTCCTTGGTCGGCTCACAATCTCGGACCACCGAGCATGTCTTGCCAGGAACCTATAAAAGCGTCAACATGCCGTGAGCTCTTGCCCGAGGCTGGCGAAAGAGTTGCGAGTGGAGCTGGGGAAAGCAGAGGCTGCCTTCGCGGAAGAGCCAGGGCCTATGAAGTCGGAATGCCGCAATGGGATTATGAAAAGCTTACTACATAGGAGTTGCAATGCAGCTCGACAAAAACTGAAGCTACGGCCGAAATTGCAAACACGAGTGAACCACCACAACCATCGTCATATTTCTGGTTGCAACCATCGTCATGAGCATTGCCGTAGTAGCAATGCGCACAACGAGAATTGCAAGCCCAGAAGCCCCGTAAAAACCCAAAGATAGTCGAAGTAAACGGGAGTTCATTCATTGCCAGCCATGGCCAAGCCTCCAGTACTGGAGCATGAGCACGCCGACCAGCGTATCCACTCCAGCCATTGGCTAGGTAGGCTGGCTGATCAGCAGTCAGAGATCATTCGACATCGATGCTTGGACTACGTGCAGCATCCTTCGTAAGCTGTCAGCTCCAAGCCACAGAGATCGGCCTTGCTGTTTGCAGCCATCGCCATGGTGATCATTCAGGACCGCAGCTCCCTAAAGTCTTCCAGTCTCTTATCTCCAGGCTCGCTGTGTACTTCCCCTTGTCTCAGGACTGCAGCAGCGAGAAGCCACAGATTATTTCTCGCCCCTTGGATCATTTGCACTTGATTCATGGATGTGCAGTACATCAAGGGCCCCAGACTCCCTGGACATGTCGGATTCAAACAGAGCCGCTAATTTCCGAGGCAACGGCCCCGACAACGCTCGCGTGGATGTTGAGGTGCCTGTGCAAGCTTTGAAATAAAGCCATCCTGTTCCGCACGGAAGTCGACTCAGAGTCACCTTCGAGTTACACGACCTCCGCCGAACAGACCCTACCCGCCTGCCAACCGAAGTCCTGTACACAATCGAGCTGGATCATCATTCAACCGGGCACATGTGGCAGACCTGCCACAAGGCGATCTTGTATGCAAAACCGCTCGACGGTTCTGTGAAAAAACCTTTTGTCGACAGCTCCAGCCTAAAATCAGCAATCTCTCCAAAAATTCAAACCCCCGGCACCCCTCTGCACAACATCATGAATCCTGAACCACCACCGCCTCTTATCGAAACCCCATGAGACCCCCTTGCCCCGTCTCCATCCTGGATCCTGCCCTTCTGCCGTTCACCAGGCACTGAAGGCACAAGCCCGTGCACTGCGATCCAAAGCCGATTCTCTTCGCAGCGGCTGGGCACCCAACCGGGCCGGCCGGCCGAGGAATGTCCTTGCAGACCAAAACTTGAGGTCCCACCCTAGTCGTACAAGCCCATACTCCGCTTTAAATCCCCATGTCACTACTCGTAGCTCCGGAAAATCAGCAAGTGCAGTGGTTGTATTCGGCCACACTGAGATCGCATCACAACCACCGTGCCTGGCAACCTTCGCTGGGGCCGCGCTTGACACCGAGTCCGACTGACTGGGTCCCCGTCAAATCTCACCATACAGAATTAGTGCAGGGCTCTGTTTTGGAACACGGACCTTGTCTGCTTTGTTTGAGCTGCAGGTGGCCGTGGCTGCAGCTGTCCACGGCGTTCTGCTCATCGGATTCAGTACCTGTATCCAGGCGGCGGCATCCAACAGGCGACCAAAGTGCGAGCCATGCAGTTGCTTTCACATCACGACGCTTGCAAACCCGAAGTCGGAGCGCCTTCGCATGGCAGGCACCTTCAGGATGCAATGCCATGGCTGGTTCGGCTGACAATCGTGTGCGGCGGGCTTTGGGTTCACATATCAGAATTGGAGGAGGGGAGCAGGAAGAGAAGGATCAAAGGGTGCACAGGGCTGCGGACATGTCTCAAACGGTGGTAGTCGGAAAAGAGCCAGGTTCATGTTCTCTCTGGCTTGCTGCACACTGGCGCGGACCTTACTTTCGAATCTGTCTCCGTCAGAAAATGGTCTTTCGATTTCCGAGGTTTACCTGGGACAAGGGAAGCAGGCTTTGGCCGTGGTTGGCGTAACCTTCAGCTTGGAGGGAGACTTAGAGCTGCTTGTGAAAAACGAAATGCGGCTATGCATTGGAGATCGATGGTGTCCTCCTAGGAAAGCATCCTGCTACACTGCTTGGCAAGCTTTTCCACAAGCCATGCTGGCCGAGTTCCGCTGGCATACTACGTGACTCGGGCTTTGATCCAGATCTAAACATGTAAAATTGTGATGACCAGAGTGGACAATGAAAAAAATCGCGTGCTGTGCCGAGGAAGTGTTGATTGGTGGCACAGTGACAGCTGTCCTCAGTCAAGTTGGACTGGCTGCGCAAAGCTCGCAGGCAAGTGCCAAGAGAAGTAGCAGCAGCCATTTTCCTGCAGAGAAGCGTCGACATACAAGCTGACAAGAACAGCGAAAGGTGAAACTTTCCCCACGGGGCCTATCAGTTAGCCAAAGGCTATAAAATGAATCCTGCAGGCAGTTTGTGCTGTTGACTGTCTCGCTTCTGCAGCGTCCTTGGGAATTCCGAGCGGAACACGTACGTTGGTGAGCACTGCCCAAAGTTGGCGGGTTTCCCGGTGAAAGCTCAGCGTGAAGCGCTACAAGTCTGCAGCAGCGCAGCTTTGGAAAGTCAGCAGCAATTGCTTCGCTTGTGTCAGCTAGCAATTGGCTAGAGAAGGTCGTGTAGAGGCTCTGGAGCGTTCGACTGACCCCACCTGCCAATGCAAGTAACAGACACGCATGTGCAAGGCAGTGAGCTTTTCTATACCTCGGACTGCATCTCAAGGCTCTCTTCTGTCCGCGCCCGGCTGGCTGCAGCCGAGAGGTGGGGCTTGGGATCGTAGGCGTCACGGCGTAAGCATGCGCTTGGTCACGAAGCATTCCAAAAGCAACCTGCAGCAGTCGACATGCCACAAACTGACCCGACAAGCGAATCATCAAGCTGCCAGCACTGCCACATACAAGATAGTCTTACGGCAAGTTGTGCACGAGCAGACGTGAACATGCAACCATTTCGCAATCCATCGGACAAGCCTGGGAGGAAGACGGAGCTTTGCCAAGATAAGCGCACTCCATTACGACCGTCTCACTTGCAGGCGTAATCGGGAGTTGCTCGAGGACCTGCAGAGCACGCTCCAGGCCGTCTCACTTTGCAATATGTTACTCCGTCTAATGGCCTTGACTCTGTCGAGAAGTTGCGGCCTCCAGCTCAAGATTGAGCTATGGGTTCGAGCAGCGCCATCAAGAGCAACAGGAAGACAAACACACTCAAATTGGATTCCCGAAGGGTAAACCAGCAAAATGGAGCCCGTCACCAGCACCAGGCTGGCCGGCCGCCTGTCTCTGCACCGGCGCCCGTCGGGGGACCCGTGACGCATGGAAGTCCAGATTCAGGGAAAGGAGCGAGGCAAAGGATCTTGCATGGGAACTTGGAGAGCGAGGGTTTCGCCATGACTTGCGCGTATGCTTCTTTGCTCTGCTGTTGCTATTGACATCCTTTTGCCGACGTTGACTCGAAGGCAACTGCTCGGGGTAGCGCTATGCAACCAAACAGCAGAGCAACAAAACATGCATTAAGGTTTGGTTGTTGTTGATTGTGGTTCTAGGTCAAGTATAGCCATTGCTATCAGCTAGCATGGAGAGAGTTCCTGCCGCATCTGACGTTTGCCTGGGGCTTTGGGACCCGACGGCTTCTGCAGGGATCCAAATGATCACTTGAATACCAGTGGCGATAAGGGGCAAGAATGCCCGCGATATCAATATCGAAGTTGAAATGCGCGATAAACTTTCAACATGAAAACAGTAACCGCTGCAAGGTCACTCTACCGGCTCCCCCGACGAGCCTTCCTCAACAGGACTGGCCTAGGGATTTCGGATGTGCAGCCGGCTTCACGACATGGGGTCCGAAAAAAGTTTCGGGGAGGATGGCAGAACAATCGAAGACTCAAGATTACTTTGTCCACTTTATCGCCGTGGTTCCGGTGGTGACACAGAATTGACAAGCAACACCGATGTTACATGCCGCGGATCTGCCCCGAAGAGAATGTCTCACAGAAACTTCTTGAATGGATCACTCTTGCAATCGGATTGGCAGTTGAGACATGCAAATCGTGCCACAGCATCCTTGGCAGCGCGCTAATCATCGAAGGGCAACGAGTCAGTGGGGGTTGCAGCATTTGTCTTGCGATCTTGCAATTGCAACAGCACGTCTCAGGGTGCAGTGATAGAGCGAGACTCGCTGTGCTGGCCTGAGAGAGGTTTCGCAGCCTGATGTGCTCGAGTTGTTTGCTGTCTAGTTTGGCTACTTGCCGCATGTTCTCATGTTCAGGTGGCAGCACCGAGAGCAGGAGGAGCGTTGGCGGCAGCCACCTGATGGCACGTAAGTCCTTAGCGTGTGTGCCAGTGTGTGCGTGTAGATATCATCACAGATGCAAGCATGTAAGTGCAATGAGAATGCGGGGCTTTGCCCATAGCGCCGAGAGTCGAGGTTCCAGGTTTCACAAAAACAGCTGGATTCGGATAGTTTGTGTGATTTTGGGGCATCCGAGTTCCTTACAAGGACTGAAACAAGGCGACATGAAAGTACAGTAGTCAGTAGTGCTTCTTTGGTGCAAGGCATTCCCCCTGTTAAAATGTCTTTTTGCAGAGGCAGTTGTGGAGCCGCCAGAGAGTCTTGGCTTCACGTCCAGCGGATCATGAAGGGCAAGTCGAGATCACTTATGACGCCGGCTTGCGTGCTTTCTGGGCCCCAGCATATGTAGATGTGAGGGCTGTTTTCCTGTCCGGACTGCCGGTGACTGAGGACAATGTGCAGACAAGGATGTATGGCAACTTCAAGGGCAGCAGAAGGCCTGGAGCCGATACCCTCTCCTGCTGTATACGCGACGAAATGACTCAGTTAGACCTGACCAGAGACTTTGGCACAGGAGAAGGAGGAGCAGCTAAAGCGACAGCAAGAAATGCATCAACGGCAGCTGCTAAATATGTCGCTCTAGTTGCATATAGGAAGGACTCGCTCACCTTCTATCGGCGACATGACGACGATCTGCCAGCCAACCTGAAGTAAGCTTTGGGTTCTGTCGATTCGCTTCGAAGCCAAGGCAGCCAAAGGAAATGCCGATTGACAGCACCATCGCGATGAATTCGGACTCTTACAGAGTCGTTAGCACGAGTTACACCGAGCAGGAGCAGGGGGGGATGTGGAGTGTTTGCGGGTTGCCAATGTGAGACGCTTAAGACTTAAAGCCCTCAAGCAAGCTAGTGCGCCGAGATCTTGAAGTTACTTACCTTGAGGAGGATGGAGACGGGTCGATAAGCAGCACCTCGACACTCAAGCGCAGCAATGCTGGTCGAGGCGCGGATGTTCCGAAGCGAGTGGGCGACTGTACGATGGGCTCGTCCGTGCCAGGTAGGCTGACTCGGCTGCCAAGTGCCCCAAGTTTGCGCGGCCCTCAGGTGGCTTGGATCTAGGACGAATCCAAAACGACAAGCGCATACTGCCCGCAGAAGCCACGTTCTGGCTGCGTCCTTGGCCAACTTGCTTGGCAAACCAGGGAGTTGGACTCCACAAAGAGCGAGGAAACCGGCGTGCCCACCCCAGATTGAGCTTGGCAGTGTGTGTTGTGCTGTGTGCATTCCTGTGCCGGGAACGTTCGAAGGTAATCTGATTCATGGGGTTTGGAATAGCTTACAGGGGCCCCTCATAGTGGAGCGCCTTATCGAAGCCATGAATTGCAGGGCATCATTAGAACATCTACCGTTTGTTCTCAATTGCCTTCGGCGTGGCCTGTCCACGTCCAACTGCAACCGTGCGCTGTGGGTTCTGCCCTTCGCACAGCAGGTGCTTGACTTGTTTGGTTGGACGACGAATCGAAAACCAGGTTTTTCTCGTGCTCGCAAGAATGCTTTTCCAAAATGTCCGGAGGCCGAGATTGGGGCAGCGCTGCGGCGAGCAGCGCGGCAGCGGAGGGCAGCCAAGACCAGGAGAGCAGAACTCGATAAAGTGTTGATGTCTATTTCGGGACGGCCCCTATCTGGCACCAAACACCAAAACTGGGCAGCACAGCTTCTTATCCGCTTACATCGCAGCTCAATTAGTCCCGAACATTGTTGCCTGGATGAGCCGCACATGAGCAAGGGCTCTAGTGACTCTAGTGACTCTTCAGATCCTCGTTCAAGAGTCCTCACACCCAAGCAGTACAAAAGCAACATCGTTCACCCTGAGCCTGAACTTGAATCTGAACTTCCAAGCCGCTAGATGCCGTCTGAATCCCGATTGGTGAGCACAAACAACCCCAGGAGTCTGGACGACGAATACGTTAGATTCGTCCGGGATGCGCGTTACTTCCTCAGGACACTGAAGCGATGTGAGTTACATGCCGTGGACGCGGGCAGGAAATATGAGTAAATCTGTGGGAGGCCTGAACCCTCATACCGAGATCTCTGGGGGCCCCAAACTGACCGTGCTCAGCAGGGAGGTGCTCAACCGACATGGTATGGCTTTTCGGACATGTCGAGGCCCCCCACCTCAACCCGGTCGAGTCCGGACCCGCGACCGGAGCACCGAACCAAAGTTCTCCAAGTCTGGCAAGGTCGAACAGCTTTCATACGTAAGGAGAGCCTGCTGAACTTGGCTTCATTTTGTCCGTCATCGAACATGCCACGTCAACCACGAACCTGAAACTGAACCCCGAAACTCTAAACCCTAAACCCTACTGTCCGCCTAAAGCTTCGTGCAGGTAGGAGCTTGATGGCTGATAGCCTTACAACCAGGTTGGCAGCAAACAAGATCTAGCTGCAGAAGTGGATACATCACACGCCATTCGAGAAACGTCGTTCAAGACAATGCTTCACCACATCACGCCGGGACGCGGCAGCATGCTAGATACTTGAGGATGAAGCCTTCTGAGAGCTTGTTCCAAAGCTGAGAGCTATCTATTTCGTCCCCCAAGTCCCACTTGAGCCAAGCCTGGAGAAGACCGCAGAGCCTGCCGTGCACGATGAGATGGTGTCCTCAACAAAGGTGAGTTCAACTCTTCCCACCCCAAGTTTGGGGACCCCCTTAAACAACAGATTCAATAGTTCATCTTCTCCCAGAAGGTTACAAGGAGCAAATGGCTTGTCTATTGGCAGCTCGAGTTTTTGCCTTACATTCTGGAATTTCGTTGACGCGAAGTAGATCAAGACAGCTTCTACTCTGGCTCAGGTCGCGCAGACGCGGCATCTTTGCCCGTCCGAGTTCCACAGGCCAGGGTCTCTATGTAAAGGTGGTCATGTGCTCAGGGTCTCCCCCATTCCCCCTCCTTCCTGCGGATGGGATGGGTGGGTTGCGTTTGGGTTTGGGTTGAGGGAAGTCCCTTTCCCTTTGTGGCACGGGGTGTGAGTGGGTTTGCTTCCCTGATTTCCGAACATTATCCGAATCTACCAGTTGACTCTCTCAATGTAAACGTGAATGGACGTAAGGGAAACGAGCCAATATCAATACAACGCCCGACAGTCAGAAGGACGTCGCCATCATCATCATCGTCGTCATCATGTCCATAGTTTCAGTCTTTGGGGTTCTCGTGCACACGCACGGTCCAGGTCCTAAAATATCAACTATCTCGCGGATTCCGCTACAAGCCACCGCATCCCACTGACTGCTACCACTTTTCAAGCATCCCATCTAGTTGACCATGCCACGGAGTGCGGGGGCGGGAGGGGAACGCCCGATGCCTGGCCACATGAGGTGTGTATATGCATGTATGTATGCATGTATGTATGTATGTATGTATGTATGTGTGTATGTAGGTATATGTATGTGTGTATACATCTACGTGTTTTTCAGCTTGAAGACGGTCGCACCCACACAGCCATGCAGCTTCCGGCAACAAGGTGAGCAGGACAGGCAACAGCTCAATGGATCAAAGAAGTGGTGTCGGTTTTTCGTCGCGGCCCTACGGGAACATTCAAAGTTCGTGCGAGGATGCCTCCCGCTTGTTTCGGCATGAAGCTGTGCCGGCGAGGAGCTTTGTTTTCAGTTGCATCTTTAATCGTGTCGGGGCTTGTCAGTGCACTAGAGCGCTTGCTTCCGGATATGGGCGTGCACAGCCAAAAGAGAGCCTGCTGTCCCTCTGGAAGTCGCGCAGGACGCAAGGCGACTCTGCATAGCCCTCAGTTCCGCACACCACGAGGACCAGCTTGTTGAACTCTTGTGGAGCGCGATTAAAGTTACCGCCTGCTTTTGCTTGCCAGAACTATGCCGCCGTCCTTCGCTGTCCCAGGTGGAGCCTTTCGTGTTGAGTGACCTGGTGGCTGGCCAGGCCTTGCACTAGGCGGGCGAGTGGAGGGGCCAAGGGCTGTTTGACACCATCAAGTCGGACGTATTCTGTTTCCAGTCTTACTAACATTGGTGAGGCGGATGAGAAGCAGCCAAGTGGTGAACGAGTCACCAGTGTACAGACAGCCGGGTAAGTCACTGCACACATGTTGCTGCAAAGTGCCGATGGATGTATAGCACAACATCAAGACATCCCACAGGCTTGGAGTGATGCCGAGCACGGCGCAAGCATGCAAGCATGGCGCATGAGGTTCCAGATGTTCCAGTCACTGTTTGTGGTAGCTTTTGCAGTGACAGGGGCTCCAGGGGTAGTGTGGAGCAGGAGCAGCTACTTGCAGACTGACACAGCCCAGCACAAGTAGCTAAGTGAAGCATCCTGTTTGGGAGTGGCTGTAGCAGTTTGCAAGTGAAGGCAACCCAGAAAAGACGCAGAAAAAGGTGATCCAGAGTTCTCGGCATTTGGAGCTCATGACTTCTGAAGCTTCTACGTTTCCATCGCTTCAGCCTTTGGCTCGAGCCCGAAAACCTCAGGCCATCCTGGCCTCCCATCTTGCGGAACAGGGAATGCCCAAGGACAGGCTTGGGGGACATGGGCTCCACAAAATTAGCGTGTTGTTGACCCAACGGCGAACATTGAAAATGCGATACCACTGAGTGAGGGAGGAAGAGGTTGTAAAGGAACGTGAGGGGGGGGGGGGGCCGCACACGGGAGGAGGACGGTGAGGTGCATTGCATGGGTTCGTCTCCATTTCTGAAAGGGGTCCGGACGGCTGAAGGCTTACCTCCGGGAAACTAGAAGGCCCCGCCGAACCTACCGAATTTCACGGAAAGTCTTGTTCACATCCAACTGACAACCGAAATCCACATTAACTCTGAAACGTGTTTTTGTGCGGAGCATGTGTGCAGCATGATCTCAACACAAGTTCATGTTGTTTCTGAACGTATGCCAGCAGCTTCTTTAAGTTACAAACTCACATTGGGTTGCTGCCGCTATGAATTTGAGCTTGAAATCCTCCAACGCACCAGTCACAGCAAACCTAATCACTCAACGGTTCCAGGAAGTCGAGGGAGAGAATGCGGCAGCGACCGATGCGGACCTGACGCTTCAGTCGCTCTTCCGAGTGGACAACAAAGTGGTTCTGGTTACAGGACGGGGGGATATGACGTTTGAAAAATACTTCGGGGACAATGTGTTCAATTAGTGCTCTCATATTTTCCTTTGACAATGCATTTATCTTGCTCGGTTCGGCGTCATGCTTGCGAGTTTGCCATGTTCTCCTAATGCGAGGTGGCGGATCTGGCATCGGTGCCATGATTGCCTCTGGATTCGTGCAGCCGCTCGGCTTCCATGCACCACCATGCGATGCGCCCCACCGTTGACCCTCGGTCACAGAATCTTGAGCCATGCGGCCTCCCGCTTTCCAACTTGCTTTTTCCGAGAAGCCAGCAACTAGAACTAGCGAGCAGAATGGCTCGCAAGGAATGGCTGCCGCGTGTACATTGCCTCCCGGAAGGACGGACAGGGCCACTGCTGCTAGTCAGCCCTGATTGTCTTGTCGCGACCAGAGGAAGCAGAAGGTGTGCAGCACTTCAATTGATATGACAGGATACTTCAAAGTATGCTGCCGAACTGACTTCCAAAGGACCTTGCCGAGTTTCGAAGCTCTGCGCACGACAACCTTGCACGCTTAAAACGATATGCTGAACATACACTGCAACAGAGTGTCATGGGTCCCGATTTGCCAGACGGGATCGTGTCGTTCGGAACCGCCGGCTGAGCAGGACCAGGTTGCTGCACAGCTCTCACCTGCGATATCAGTCTCTTTGCTCCACTGGATAGGCAGAGCATGTGTTCGCTAGTACTCGTGACCATCAACGTCATTGCATGCTGCAGGCAGACTGTAACTGCACCATGTGAGCTCAGGCAAATACGATCAACAAAAGATCTTGATCGATTCCATTCAAAAAGCTGAGGGGAAGCTGCACGTCAGTCCCTCGGTGCTAGAGGGGTGACTGCCGGATGACACCAGCTCCTAGCTCGTCACAAAGCGGCTGAGATCTTGGTCAACAACAGCGGGACAAACTTCAATGCACCCCTGGGAAACTTGGCGATTGCCCGTGCTTTGGGTGGAGACACTTCCTCGACAACGCAGACTGCTCGAGTTGAGGAAAGTACAGCCCAGAGATGTTCGAAAAGGTTATGCAGTTGAACACCAATGCCGTGTTTGCTTTGACACAGTCTCTTTGAAGCATGTTTGAGAGAAGCTTGGATGTGGACGGTCGGCGGTAGTTCGCGCGGACTGAGTTTCGCAGACTAATTGGCGCATGGTCCTGCTTCACAAGCTGACAAACAGCTGCCAAGGTTGGCTGTGCCCTTGATGGAGTCCTCAACTTCAAGGGATGATCCTGGCAGCCGCTTCGGCGGCTTTGAAGTTTGTTCAGCTTCTGGATAGAACACTATAATAATCGTTTCACAAGCTCCGAGTTGCGCTCATCTCTGCTTTCTGCTTTCTCCAGGAATAGTCCACATCTCTTCCGTGAACGGCCTGCAGACTCCGCTGATCGACACTTTTGCGTACAGCTCCAGCAAAGCTGCTGCCGCTCCCTCAGGGACTGCGAAATCCGAAATCGGCGATCTGCACTCTTTGTCTTTGAGGTGGTCATGCTCTCCAAGCACCTTGCGGGAGCTTTGGGTCCACGACACATCACGTCCAACTGCATTTGCCCTGGGCCCTTCATGTCGCGGATGATGCGAGGGACCATCCAGGCAGTTTCCGGTTTGAACCTCGTAGCTCCATCTTCTTCCATTATCAACATCCAAGCATCCTGACCGATGTCTACACTCTAAGATTTCAGCTCTCGGCTGGGATCGTGCCGCTGGGGCAGCTCAAAGCACTGTCTTGGCTCGAAAGCCTCCTACGAAGCAGGTGAAGTTCTGATCTTGTGAGGCCGGCAGCTATACAACAGTACCGGCGAGTGACTCTGATAGTCCAAGTCAGGATGCGAGAGAGAAGGACTAGACAATGGCCTTCGCTGACGATTCTCTGGTATATACAAGGCTTGTCCACAAAAGCATCTTCCGATGATTTGGGAATGCGATGACCAAGTAGCATTAACACACAGGTTTTTTCTGTGTCGCCCCATGGCGTCGCATATTTGTGCTGATCCCAATGATCCGCGGCTCCTGGGCCGGCATATGGTTGGCGGATGCCAGCAGCTGCAGCAGAAGCTGCGACTGGAGGAGCTCGAAGCTCTGTTTGCCTCTCCTGTGAGATTCGTGCGTGCAGGAAGTTGAAGCTACAAACCTTGATACTGCGTAGTAGGAGTTGGCAGCAAAGGGGCGCAACGCCGGCGAGAACAAGAAGGCAACAGAACCAGGGCTGCCCTCAAACTTGCTGAATCCGGTTTCGTGAAAATCACCTCCCCCCGCCCCTGCGCAAATGTTGACAGGAAGCTGCGAGCCCTCCG
>CAJNDV010005557.1:50491-65642 GCA_905221635.1 Symbiodinium sp. CCMP2456 | reverse complement strand
TTTACATACATATGTATGTATGTATATACATATATATAGACAGACAGACATACATACATACATAGATACATATCCGTTGAAGATCAGCTGAAGAACGACACCGCAGCATTTGGCTCCTTTCGGCATCAGGATAGGGGCCTCCATGTCCAGAGATGCATGAACTCCCCGTATCTTGGGCTTAGGGTTTAGGGTTTAGGGTTTAGTGCCGCGCTGTTTTTTCTCCACGGCCAACGCGCGGAATCCTCGCATCTCATGCAACCCTCAATGGGGTGTGGGTGCTGCTTTCGGTCGGTAGGCATACTTCTCCGGCCTTCATCGGATTCATCTGGCTTCATCTTGTAACCCAAGCTCTCGACACTCTGTAGGCCTTAGAGGTCTAAACACTAAGAACAAGGTTTCTGAGTATATTCTAGTACACTTGACTAAACTCTATATCTTATGTGTTTCTAACACCTATAACACCCGAAAACCTCAAGTGCTTCAGGTGGCCCAACTGGTCAGCATAGAAGTCCCCCTCGCAGGGCCGACCTTGTGCAAGGGAAACCCTCAGCGGGCATGAGAGGGCTTAGGGCTTAGGGTTTAGGCTCTTGATTCTTGATGTTGCTACTCACAGCGTTCGCGTCATTGCTGGTAGTACCCTGGCCACGTAGCACGAAGAAACCTTCCTTTCGAGTTTCCTTGCTACACACTGCGCCGGTTGACAGAGCACTGTTGACCTCAGTACCAGCAATGGCGCTGCTTTTAGCCACCAGCGAGGAGGGATAGCAAGTTCGACTCTTGACACCAACCGCACCAAAAAAACAAAAAACAAAAAAAACAACGATCGGTGCGAAATGCCCGATGCGTCCCGGCGAATCCCAAACGCCTCTTCGTTTCTGGGGTCGTTTTTCGAGCTCTGTTTGGGTCCGTCCAAAAGCAACACCCGACCTGACTACATCATCCGGGCTGACATACTGTACCTATAGTCTCCATTGTAGTTCCTTTTTTTGGTTTAACCAATTATATATTAAGGATTTCATAAGGTATCCCCAAAAAGGAACTACAATGGAGACTATAGGTAGTACTACAGTGCAGAAACCTAGAGGCCCTCACACCAAACTTTAAACCCAAGACAAGCCCTAAGCTGACCTAAAACCCGGTCCAAAACCCTGATTCCCACGCTGAGCCCCCTTCCTCGCGGCACCTCAGGCGCTGGGAGCCGGGGCAGGAGCCGGACTGCCTGCCTGGCTCATATCCAGCGATCGCCGCGGCCATTCGGAGTTCGCTTTCTTACGGCGACGGTTCTAGTTCTAGCGGTAAGTTCGTGAAGTACAGGTCCTTACCTAGAGATCACAACGCCCAAGCCTCAAGCCCTGCACCGAAGCAGCGTGGTGGGTGGATCGTGAGTAGTACCCTGCAGGGCCCTTCGGGTCGTGAGTTAAGATTTCGCGCATGGTTTGAAGGGGGGTTAGGGCTTAGGGGTTTTGGGGTCTGAGGGTTTAGGGTTGTTGGGTGCTGAAATCAGGCTCCTGCCCCAAACCAACGGGGCTCACCAGTCTCATAACGAAAAGCTGCAGTCGCATCACACCTGCTATCCGTACATAGAAACTACTTAGGCGACTCGAGATCAGCAGGACAAACCCCGCAGCAGGGATCCCGCAATCTACTCGAAACACAAGACTTCCACACCGCACCGCATCGCTGCTGCTGGCCTGAACGTTGACGAACCTGCAAAGCAGTACTGTCATGGAGGTCATGCTGACGATCACTGTCATTGCCACATTCCTCGCCAGGATCACCATCATCATCATCGGCGGTAGCAGTGGTGTCATCCTCCTCGTCGCCATCATGGGAATGGGCGACGACAGCAGCAACAGCACATGCACTTCCACTGCCAACACACACAAAAGCAGCGGCCGCAGCAGCAACAACTGACAAGAACAAGCACAGCATCGCCATCACAGTCACATCCTCATTACAGTCCGCTCCCTCACCAAGCGCCGCTCACCCTCAGTATCATTAGCAAAACTCTCAGTAGCCATCAACGGTGCTGCGACGCTTTGCTCCGATGTGTATCCTTCTTCAGTAATACTTTTGGTAGGGGTGCAGGGCGGCGCTGGTGACCGCCAGGCGACTTCGTCATTCCTTTCATGGTCATCATCACTGGTAGTTGTGCTATGTCATGATCAACATCATCATCACCACCACCACTGGCATCACCAGCATCATGAGGATGATTTTGCCGATAACGGTCTTTCTTTCACTTATCATCATCATCCTCATCATCATCATCATGCTCATCCTTATCCTCATGCCCATCATCATCATCATCATCATCATCCTCATCATCATCGTCATCCTCATCATCATCATCATCCTCATCATCATCCTCATCATCATCCTCATCATCATCCTCATCATCATCCTCATCCTCATCCTTATCCTCATCCTCCTCATCCTCCTCATCCTCATCCTTATCCTCATCCTCCCCATCCTCCTCATCCTCATCATCCTCATCCTCATCATCCTCATCCTCATCATCCTCATCCTCATCATCCTCATCATCCTCATCATCCTCATCATCATTATTCTCATCCTCCTCATCCTCATCCTCATCATCCTCATCATCATTGACATCCGAAGCATGACAGTAACCGCGGTAGAAACACGAGCGCGGTGGTAGTCCTCGTCATCGTCTGTAGCAAGAACAAAACTGCCATGATCTTCCTCGTCATCATCACCTATGTAAAGCCAATGGCCATAGATGCCGTCGTTTCCATCCGCAGCAGCGTTGTCATCATCATTCGAATCATAGTCCTCATTTCATCTTCATCTTCATCATCACCATCGCTGCAAACCCCTTTTTCGGCACATAACGAAAACGAAGATGCACAAGCGGCGGAAATCGGCTGAAGCTAACTCCCCCAGCCACACTCTGTCTCAAGCTTTGGGGACAACTCTGTCGAGCTGGGTAATCACTACTGAACTGACACTTGTGGTCCAAAGATGGAGCCAAGAGCACAACAGTTTGCACAAGTATCCTACATCTCTCGCCGTAGCCATATCGCCTATACGTTTCTGTCCATGGCGACAAGCAAAAAGCCTGATTGTTTTGCTTTCTGCTCCCTTTGCTCATCCTCCGCATTGCCAGCTTTGAGCCTAGGACATCTGGAAAGTTCTGAGCAGTCGCTTGTTGCGACATGCTCCACTTGGCGCCGTGTCCTGCCTCAGCGCAGGTCACGTGCGGAATGGGCAGCTTGCTTCCAGACTTCCAGGTACGTGATTACAGATGAGAGCCAGCAGAATCTCAACGCTTGTCAGGGTGCTCACAACTACGACCCCAACTTCAGGCTCTAAAGAGGTCCACATTGCTGAGCAGCAGGCATTTGCACCAGCGTTTTACGACCCTGACCGGGCGAGATGCGTGTAAGGATGTGCAAAAACTAGTCATGGAACCGGGGGGGATTGCGTGCAGGGCTCAAGATCCAGCCGTTCAGCGATCAAACGGTCTGCTGCATGCTCAGCCCAGGCCTGCCTCCCAACAAAAACCGGCATCCCATGCCAAGTCCTTCAAGCAGGAACTTAACAAGCCTTCCAACCTCATAAGCCCTAAACGAGCCTCGTAGCCAGGAGGACCTCTTGCTTTCATGGACAGCGTCCGGAAGGCCTCGGCCTAGCATGCAGAGCTGGCTGGATCTGCACTATATTCAGGCGACGAAGCATCATGCATCATAGTATTAATAATCATAAGCATAATCTCAATGATGCTACTACTGCTACTACTGCTACTGCTGCTACTACTGCTACTACTGCTACTACTGCTACTACTACCACTACTGTACTATTCTTCACTACTACTACTACTACTACTACTACTACTACTACTACCACCACTATTGCTGCTACTACTATCTCTACTACTACTACTACTACTACTACTACTACTACTACTAGTACTTCTACTAGTACTTCTACGAGTACTTCTACTAGAAATTCTGCTAGTACTACGACCAGCCAGCACCAACCAATAATCAGAATCAGCATGATAACCAAAACCGCATACAAATAACAAGAAGAGTCAGTATACTAACAGCAATAACAATACTAGTCATCATCGCTGACATAATCAAGATGAGAATCACCAACAATCAAAGTCGTAGTCGTAATCAACACAAGCATACTCATAAATAACACGACCATAGCAGTCATATTACTACTGATAATCATGTATACCGCCTTATTCATAACAACCATAAGGATCATAAGACACATAACTCTAACACGAATTACATTTATAGCAACACGGTTAGTATTCATACCTATAACAACCCTGTTCAAACCGTCGTCTCCGTGTAGATGGTCGAGAGCCACATCGCGCTAGAACATGGCATCAAATGCTTTAAAGCCAGGGCACACGCACGGCGAACACAGAGAACCGGAGATACCAAGTCACTTCGGTTTGTGCTTAAAGGTATTTTGTCTCTATGTCTAGATATATATGTAAATAAAAGGATACGGTATCTATCTATATGTATAGATGCATATATATATATATACACATACAAATAGATAATTAAATATAAATATAAATATAAATAAATAAATATATATATATATATGTATATGCATGCATACACGCATGTACTGTACATAAACCCTTCACGAAACGCTAAACCCTAACCTAACCCCCAAAGCTCTAAACCAGGCTCGGGCCGGACGAACAAGCAGGAAAGGGGAAGCGACAGCCCGCAAGATCCTGTGCTCAGACTGGCGTTTGGATAAAATTCATTCGATACTTGGAGGTTCATGGGTAGTTATAAGTGGGGTTATAAGTAGGGTAACTATACTTATAACCCATATTAGGGGACTTAAAACCCCACTTATAACTACCCATGAACCTCCAAGTAATGGAGCTACAGCTACAACACATACTAATATAAGATATAACAGAGAAATTAGGAATACGTATACATATTTATATACACACACACCCTCTCGTGAATATTTATGATGGAACAGAGCAAAACATAATGAAACAACGAAACACATGTAATACGATACATGTAGAAGTACATATCAAACCTGTAATGAACCATCACAACCTAATCTCACAGACCATGCGCTCAACACAAAATAATCTAACCAAAAACAGTGGAACGGAACCTGATATAACACAAACATATTGCAATGTGATGTGTCACCATAAATTATCATATGGTTCAACCATGCAACACAATGTAACATAGCAAAAAATAACAGAACACAGCACAACATGACATAACATGACGCAACGAAACATGCATAAGACAACAGAGTAAGATCCAATCTCTTAAATATCGCGTGATGCCACATAACATATTGTAGTATTACAAAAAGACAATATAGACATATTATGACATTGTAGTACCATATCACATTGTATTCTACAGTAAGGCACAACATAACATATTGTATTCTCGTAGAATACAACGAACGTGATACCATTCAACATAACACAATATGACATAGCATATATAGTAAAGTACAATATAATGTGGTGCAATTTTAACCAAATGCAGGAGGTTGCAACAGAACATAAAGCAAGTTATAATCCAAGACGTTACAATTTACAATACTCTAGTGTAGCGTAGTAATACAGTATGCCCTAAACCCTAAACCGAGGTAATATGCTTGTTCAAGACCATGAGTCTTGTCGCGTCGGGCCTTCGTCCCTGTGGTGTTGCTCAACTCCTCGGCCGGCAAGAGAACCCAGACCAGGGTTTAGAGGACCCAGACTGGAGATGTAGAGCGATATATGGATAGCTCTCTAAATGAGGGTCCCTTATGATTATGGTCCCCCCCAAATTCTACGGCATCCTTATTTACAGGACACAGGGATCCTAATTCAGGGAACTACCCATATACAGGGTAATGAATCTTGGACAAATGTGCTGCTTGATACACTCAGCCGAAAACAACAGGCATCACAAAGAACAAATTATCACTGCATCGATCATGCCACTTATCTTCTCGGCAGGCATCGAGGACGGAAGCCCGAAGCCAAATCTTCTCTGATCAGGCCCTTTGTCATAATTACATGGCCTTGAAGCTTTGACTCATTTAGATCTTGCAGGCAATAGAGGCAGCCAAGAAAGACACTGGCGCACAACTGCTGCATCAGAGAAGAAACAGACCGCACAGCCTCACAGCAGCGACGTCCGTAACGAGCATCAGCCCTTCTGACATCAACCGGAGCGCTGCAGGCACTGTACACGCGCCCACGAAAAAATAACCCACTTGACAACCGAACGCCGCACCTGTGCCCTGATCCCTTTATGATCCTCGACACTGATCTCGAATCCCATCCTTTGCCTAAGAAAGTTGTCATTAGGTCAGAGCCATGCCCTTGCAAACGCAGCTCTGCTAACGGGCATCGTGCATGGCGGAAGCTTCATACATCATTCATGCAAAAGCAGAGCCTATGAAGCCTCGAAACTCGTGGTACGGTATGTGGCGGTCACGGGCCGAGTTCTGCCCTGCTGCTATAAGCATAACCGTTCCTATTCCCAACCGGATCACCTAGGGGCCTTCATAATTAGAATGGGGTTCCTGGGTATATTATACCACCATTCTAATAAGGTGCTCCCAAAATAATATAGGTATTTAGTCTCTCCGTGCTCTCGCTGTTCGGTCCTGCAGGTGCTTCTGACCGATGACCGTTTCAGAAGTAATACTGTCAGCCTTGTACCGCCTTATAATAATTGGAATAGGGTTTTGGGGGTTCCTTATTGTAGTTATAGTATAATAGACACACATAGACCCCGAAACCCTAGCATCTCCAAACCCGAAAGCCCCAGGCACCCCACCAAGCCGGACCATGTGCTTCCCTTCACTAGCCGATGGATGACCAAAAGCCAAACTAAGCTGAACAGTACTGAACTCTCCAAACTTGTCATACTGACAGTCATAATAACACGATAACGAAGAATCAATGATGGCAACCATCAGTAAATGCTGAAAACACCGGTGATTGTCAAAGTCGTCATCCTATTTCAGCAATATATTGCAATCTACGATAGTACGTTGGATTCCATTATATAGAGTCAGTTCGTTCATGACTGCACAACGCTCAAGACCTGCAGGGTACCCGGGCCGCGAAGCGGAGGGGACCCAAGCGTTGGAGATGGCCCGGTTTGGCTCCCTGGTCTTCTCTGGCTGAACGCTGTCAGTAGTGGTAGTGGGTAGTGGTGGTGAGTGGTAATGGTGGTGGTTGTGGAGGAAAGTGGCAGCAGTAGCTGCATCATCAGCACAGCTGATGCTGCATCTGGTATGCTGCATCGTGACCGACGAGAAGAGTGCAGTTTGTACGACGCTGCGCGCAAACTCCTTGCGATTTCTGTCATTCCTTTCACCCGACGTCTCAAAAGCCACCATCAGGCGATTCACTGCAGAACAGAGCCTCTTCCCAGAACAGCCGCATCTGCAAATCTTCCACGACGTCCTGTTCTGGCACACAACAAGCTCAGAAAGTATTATCACAGTGCCCGTTGACACCGTTGTCGTGTCGCACCTCCCCCGATGCAATCAAGTCCTCGAACTCTTCAGGCTTCTTGAAGCCTGGCTTTGACATGCCGCGCTGGTATGTAACTGGGAGGTGTTCTCTGCAGCTTGAGCTGCACCAATCCCTCAAATAGAAACAACCCTGTCGAAGAAAGCATCGAGTAGTGCAACAGAGCATCACGTCAGTCGAAGGACTGAGAACATCAACAGGTAATGGTGCTTTTACTTCAGAGAGTGCACCAGGCTGTCTACAGTCTACAGTGCAAGCACCTGGGCCTTGCAGATCGCTGTCGGGCTGTTGGGGCTGAGATTGAACGGTAAAGCCGAGCAGCAGGTCAACCGGCCATTATGACCGGGGCCAGTCGGAGGTGGCAATCCGTTGCGTCATCCAGAATGGCATTCAAGATCATTCAAGTCTAGGGATAGCTCCTGTAGCTGTTCTACCAGCACGGTCAGTGCTTGCACATCGGAAGGTGCACAAACTGGACTCGGAGTCAACGGTAATGTTCGTTTGCCATCGTCATCACCGACAACAGCATCATCCCTTCCTCTTTATCATCATCAACCTGTGTCCTCAGCATTATCGTCATGAGCAGCAGCAGCATCATCTCACCACCACCAGCGCCAGCGCCAGCGCCAGCGCCAGCGCCAGCACCAGCACCAGAAACAGCACCAGCACCAGCACCAGCACCAGCACCAGCACCAGCACCAGCACCAGCACCAGCACCAGCACCAGCACCAGCACCAGCACCAGCATCATCACCAGCATCATCATCATCATCATCAGCAGCATCATCATCGTCATCGCTTTCGTCTTCCTGCTCATCACCACTGTCATCAGCATCACCATCATCGTCATGGCCAGTCAAGGTCACCCGTGCTGCTTCTGCAACTGCTATATACTGCCACAACGACCACCATCATGACGACGGACGGCGACGACGACTACCACTCGCCGCTGCACCACTGCTGCGAGAACTCTCATGTAATGTATGTACGCCAGGGGTCTGCAGCTTACATACATCCGCAAGTCGCACGTATGAACCTAGGACCAGAATGCCCAACTCCAGGCCAAGCGGAAACCCAAATCAAGTGCAATCCTTTCATACCGTGAGTCCTTCAATTCACCTGTCATTTCATGTTACGATCGGCTCTGAATATACTGTAGGGGCCTTTATAATTAGAATAGGGTTGGGGGTATATTATACCATAACTATAATAACGAACCCCACCAAAACCCGATTCTAATTATTAAGGCCCCCATACTAGACCAAAACCTCCCTGGCGAGCCTCTACCTCGAAGTGCTCGTGCCTCCTCTGCTGCCCAGGTTCCGGCCCCAACGGCCCGGGCGCAAAGGAGGACAGCCTTAGGCTTGAGGGTTGAGGATGAGTTTTCTGAGATCTTCTCCATGTGGGATGAGGCCATCTATTGCGTGACTTGTGGCTTGGAGGTTGAGGGCGTTTTCAGGTCGGATGGTGCCCCAGGGCACAATCTCCACGTGTCATGTAACCGGCACGCAGAATGTAGGTGTCGGCAGGTCGTGTCCGTGGCCAGGGTTTGCACTGTCCTGTCGCGCGGGTAAGAGTATGAGTAAGAAGCCGTACTCATTACATTGTTTCGAGCAGGGTTACTGATGAGTTATATTGTCTTTCAAGTACGGAGTTTCCGTAGATGTTGCAGAATCTCCGACTTGAGGTCGGCAGGGTCGACTCGCCGTCTCAAGGAGTAGAGCTACCTTAAGCTACCAAAACCTACCTTTTTTGTAGGGTCCCTATACATTCTATAGTAGGGTTTATAATAAGGACCTACAAAAAAGTAGGTTACGGTAGCTCAAGGTACAAGCTACAAGGCAGGTCCAGGGATGCGGCCTCGATGCGACCGCCCAACCACGCATCTCGGTCTGGGCTGGCGTCCTCCTGGTGAGTTCTATGAACTTCCACTAACCTTGCCCGGAAGCTCCGTGAACTGACTTATACCGAACACAAACGTTGCTCCGGCTTGTAGATTACGGGGTTGGTCTTGCCTCCGGGTGCCGCGAGACCGCCGGCAGGAGCAACGAGTTGTCACCAAGGAGGATCAGACGTACATCCTCGACCTCGATCCGATTGTGCAAGAATGTCGGGTTCGTAGCAGCTGGAAGTCCGCTGCGAAAAAGACATCTTTAGCCTGTAATCATCAGGCGGGTAATTTGTTGACCTGCCAAAAGTTCTGGTAAGAAACCAAGAATGCAGAGCCAAAGGCAAGGAAAACGCAAGAACATGTCGAAGTGAAACCTCTGCATGCTGACAGTTCAAAACGATGCTGGTGCAACCTACCCCTTCATCTGCGCCAATCTGGCGCTTACAATTTTCGGAAAACCTGTAACTGCTGCAAAGCTAGGCAGCCTTCGTTTGACTCACGGGGAAGTTCGTGGGCCAAGGACATATGATTTGCCAAGGCTCCGCAACTTCAACCCATATTCTGGGTCATGCGTGGGCATGGACTTTACTGTTTCTCGTTGCTCTTTGGAGGTAGTTTTCGCGCTCATGTTAATGGTACCACATAAACGATGTCACAGTCACATATAGGCACACACACACACATAGGTATGTATAAACAGACACATGTACATATATATATATATATAGAGAGAGAGAGAGAGCCTCATATTAATATATATATACACACATAGAAACATGTTATATATATATATATATCTATATGTATATATATATATATGTATAGATAATTGTATGTACATTACATATCCGCAGTTTCCTGAAGCTTCGACTTCCACCAGGTCCCCCCGCACCAGCTTTCTCCAGTGAGGCTGCAAGAGCGGTAGCCAGGGGACCTCGGCACAAGTCTTGCATCCACTTCGAAAAGAAAGCTGCGTCTACATAGGAGCCTGCGCAGGCATAGATGTGGCAGTGCCTGCGATTGTAACTAACGGTTTGTTACATGGAGGGCGAGACCTTGCAATTCCGTAGAGAATCCGTCGGCACACGGTCGCGCGCTGTCCCAAGCTGGCGACCTTGCAACTAGTTCTCCCTTTCCCTGAACGTCGAAGCGCGACCGCCCCTTCGAGTTGGTCTGAGACTCTGGCAAGTAAACGACCAACCGACGACAGCCAACGGCTCGCCCTCCTCGTTGGCCGGCTGGTCGGAGGAAGGGGTAGGCAGCTGTCCCACAACGCTGTCTATGGGAGATAAGCATGCATCAAAAGAGGAAAAACATCTTGATGCGAAGAGACACGCACACGCAGCAACCTGTGCATAGTATGTATGTATGTATGTATGCATGCATGTATACACATATATATATATACATCGATTCTCTGGTTTGGTCTGATCCAATGGCTTTGGGATGCGATTGCGGTTTACTGCCCTTCATCACATCTAGGAAACTGGGGCCTTTCACGCTATTCACGGGTGAAGCGGGGCCTTTACCAAAGACCCTGGATCCTAGGGTCTTGCGGAGCCCAGGGTATAGCTTAAAAACGGGTGGTGGCATGTGCGCATCGCTTCAAAGGTGGCTAGTAGTTAGGTTAGATGGAAAGACAGATAGATAGACAGACAGACAGAGACAGACAAAGAGACACAGACAGACAGAGAGACAGACAGCCCGAGAGACACAGACAGACAAGAGAAAGAGACAGCCAGAGACAGACAGAGACCAAGACAGACAGACAGACAGCCAGCCAGCCAGCCAGCCAGCCAGCCAGGCAGGCAGGCAGACAGACAGACACAGAGATAGACAGACAGGTGGATACCCACACATACAGATAAACAGATAGATAAAGAGAGATAGATATGGATCAGGTAGATAGATAGATAGATAGATAGATAGATCGGCAGTAGGTAGATAGCTAGATATATAAAAAGATAGGTAGATAGATAGATGGATAGACAGATAGATAGATAGATAGACAGAGACAGAGAGAGAGAGAGAGAGAACAAACAACAACAAGAGACAGAGCTAGATAGCTAGCTTCATAGATTCCAGCTAGCCAAGATGGGCTTTGATCCGCAGCGGAGAGGTCCGACGACCATCTCTTTGAATACATCGGAGATTTCAGCCGCCGGCCAGCTGGTCTCTGAAGATTTGCCGATGCGCGTTGACCTGCAGAGGCGGCCCCGAAGTCACCCAGAAATGTGCTTTGTTCCACCAGGGTGTTCTGGTATACTGCAGGGGCCTCAATAATTAGAATAGGGTTTTGGGGCCCTTCATACGATCATTCGAATGAGGAACGCCCAAAATAGTAGAGGTAATTATTAAGTCCCCTATATTACTTGTAGGAACCCTGAGGAGTAGTTGTCGTTAGCTTCTCTTGCTACTGGTGGCGAACCTGGAAAATTTGAGGGGTAGGTTGCATTCCCTGACTGGGGTGATTGCGGTTCAAGACAGCAGATCCAAGCTGGAAGCCTTGAATCAGACTGCCTGTCGGAGCAACACGGCTGCTTCACAAAACCAGTCTGTCCAACGTCTGCATCTACACACTTGTGAAAATCATGCCATCGTCTTGCCCAGAAATTTCACTGGCCACGAAACATCCAGCCCATCAAAAAGCACGGGGATGAATCTCAGGGCCCAGCCCGGCGTGTGTACAAGTTCACCAGCTCGGAAGATGTCTTGCACTTGTAGGCCTCCTGCATCCAAGGCTCTGGACGAAGGAGTGGCTCGCCGTTCCACGCCCTACTAGCGTAGGGGCCTTAATGATTAGAATGGGTTTTTGGGGGCTCCGTATTATAATTCCAGTATAATATGCCCCAAACCCAATTCTAATTTATTCAGGCCCCTACATTACGCCTGGAGGGTATCATCCCATTTTAGACCCCCCCCCAAAACCGGGAGGGCGTAAGTCGGACTTGGGACAAAGCATGAGGTGCCCTTCTGCTGTCTTTGAAGGGCCTGTCACCTTTTGGTACTCCGAATGTCTACGGAACTGAACTCGGCTCATCTAAGCTCGCCACCACCCTAAGTCCCCAGCCCACCCAGAACCTGAAGCTGAAGTTCACGGATCACCCCTAAACCCTAAGCAAAACCCGAGCGTCCTCGTCGAAGAGCAGCGCGCAAACGCTGCAGGGAGCCAGAGCCGCTGCGAGATCCTGACGGCCTCTGGCCACCTGAACCGGACACCGAAGCAGGGCTGTTGAACGGATTAGGGTTTAGGGCTCTACAAGAAAAGGAGGGGGAGATATGGGTGGCAAGGATTTTTGTTGGGATTCAACCGGCCCGATGCTCCTTCCACATTTTCGGGTGGAGGTTTGGCAGTAGCCCACGGTGGACAGTTTACCTGAAAAAGGCCAAGCTGAGGCGATGGAGTTTCAGATCCATCTTGCAACTCCTCTCTCGAAACTCAAAGCATGCCACCTGCCCGAAAAGCATGGGCCCCTCGTGTCAGAATGTTGATGCTGTGACAAGACAACAAAACCCTCCTTGCACAGAGCTGCGAGAATCCAGAGCCATTGAGGCAAAGATCCCACTCGGTTTACTGCCGACTCTACCCGGGTTGATGCGGAGTGAACAACAGGCCCAACAATGGCTCCCGCCCCAACCGACGCCCCATCAGCCTCAGCGGAAGCCCGAAATCCCCTCAGTGCATTAAACTCCTACATGCCCTGAATTACTCTCGAATCACCCCAAAACCCTAAACTCTAAGCCCTACCTCCTGGGGACCAACCAGCTCCTCTGCTTCCGGCGGATGCGCTTCCCTGGGCGCTTCCAGGCTTAGGGTTGAAAGTCAGGAAACCACTTCTGCAGCGTTCACTCTGAAGCCAAGTCACTTCTAAACATGACACAAGTCATGTCGACCACACCCCCAATGCCAAAAACACCCCTCTACATACTCTGTATTCTCGAACACGAGCACCCTGAACGGTGATCTACAGGCCTTGCAACCCAAGCTCCAAACGCTGAACTGAACCGCCAGTCACGAATAGTCATGCTCATGTTGCCAATAAGCACAGCCCTTGCTGCTACTCTTTACAAACAAACATGTGGCAACCGAAACTGCCAAGTAATCAGGATAATCGTCAATACTAGATTATTCTTGCCATGAACTTTCTTTCAACCCTAAACCTGTCGTTGTTGCCATGAGCCCTTTAAAAAGCCCTAAACCTGTACGCCCTGAACCCCGAACCCCAAAATTTCAGCAATTACTCAGGGGGTCCAGGGCCCTGGCACCAAGAAGACCCTCGGTCCTGCGCCCTGCCGCAGCACTTGCACCCCACGCACCTCGGAAAAGGGTTTAGGGGGAAAACATGTTCAGTGCACCTTACGAGCTTTTCATAAATGTTTTAGGGCTTTTGTTGACTTAAGTTCCGGAGTCGGCGGGAGCCTCCAAACCGAAGTATCTTATATATCACACTATGCTACCCTTTTTGTATGTATATACTTATACATACTTATACATATACATATATATATATACACCAATAATATATATATATATATACATATACACACACGCACACATTTTTTGTTTACGTTGTAACTTCGAAATCCTGAACCGGAAGCCCTGGCCCGAGTCTGACAAGCTTTGGGCCTCTGGGGATTGGAATCCCTGTGGAGTCTGAGTAACTGGAACAGGCTTTTGGGGATCTTCTGGAGGATCTTTTGCGGATTTTTTGGGGTACACGATACTATGCGATTGCTATCCCAACTACCTGCATGACTCCTGCATGCCCAGCGTGTTTATCGCGGATCTCTGGTGCTCTAGGCATCCGGCAAAGGGCGCGGATGCCGGCTTCGGGGGCGCGGGTACCTCCCGAGTGCTGTCTGAGCCACGACCCCAACTTGTTGGGGTTTGGGCCATTCTGCTGCAACGGTTTTAACAACATAAGTTTTATGTTTGTTTAAAAGCCTATGCATTTGGTCAAGGCTTCTGCTACTGCGTGCAGATGTTCGCGGAGTGGGGGAGCCTGACTGGGTGCGAGTCCTTCAACGCCG
This sequence comes from Symbiodinium sp. CCMP2456, assembly GCA_905221635.1. Taxonomy (NCBI): domain Eukaryota; class Dinophyceae; order Suessiales; family Symbiodiniaceae; genus Symbiodinium; species Symbiodinium sp. CCMP2456. The sequence continues at coordinate 51,193 of CAJNDV010005557.1, read as the reverse complement.
AATCTCTGCGCACCACAAAGGCCATCGTCAACTATCAACTTGACATGAACCCTTCAAGCGAGAACAAGCAAACCTCTAGGTGGTCTCAGGGCCTATGCGCCACGCGATCCAAATCGAAGCTGTTGCACACGAGGGAACGCTTCGAATAAGCAAAACATCTGTAGTCAGCGAGCTGCTTGTCGCACCAGGTGGGATCTTGACTGCGGACCTCAAAAACCCTATGAAATATGTATGTACATAAATATATTTAGATGCATGCACATATATTTTTGTATTTTTATGTGCACATAGATATACACATCTGTATATCTTTATAAACATATGAACAAATATATATATATATATATATATATATATATGTGTGTGTGTGTGTACATATGTATATATATATATATAGATGTGCATATATATATATATCTACATACCGATTCGTCTGTCTATCGATCTATCTAGATTTGTTTCTATATCTATATCTGTATCTATATCTAGATCTATACCTATATCTTTATGCATCTATATCTATCCAACCATCTATCCATCTATCTATCTGTATATCTATCTATTATCTATCTATCTATCTATCTATCTATCTATCTATCTAGTCTAACCTATCTATTCTACTTTTATGTATAACCTTGTATAGCTGTGTATATCTACATATGTGTATACTTGCGCATACGTACACACACACACACATACATA
>CAJNDV010005557.1:39188-50354 GCA_905221635.1 Symbiodinium sp. CCMP2456 | reverse complement strand
ATACATACATACACACATACACATGCACATATACAGATACAGATACACATACAGATACATATACATATGCATGAACATGTGTTTTCAAGGCTTCAATACTAGGCTCTTTCCGCGGTGCCTGGCCGCCCTTTTTGGCCTTCGGCCGCCGCGCCCTTTTGGGAGCGAGTGCCGTGGCGGCTGGGCCGGCCGTTGCGCCGGAGGCCTGGAGAGCTCTCTGACGGGTCCAAGAGCAGGCTTTGGGTTTGTATAATAATGGGTTTAGGGTTAAGGGTTTAGGGTGCATTGGGCTTCGGAACTCAAGGTTATTAGTATAGCACGGGCTTGGGGAATGAGACCTGGGTGCCGTATGCTAGCCGGCTTTGAAGTCGCACAGACGTTGGTCTGCGACATGAGGGATCCGAAACTACTTTAGCAAGGCTACCCTTGGCTGCGCTGAAGAAGTAGAGTTTTGGATTTTCCATGTCTGGGCTTTCTCCTTAAATGTGAAACCGCAGCTCGTGAGATCAGGCACCGTCATGGGCGACCAGTTCCGGATTGCATCTCTAAAATTTCGCTCCCACCTTGCAAATGAAGCTCACCAGGTCGTGTGGCTTCTCCATCTCCTAGCGCGGAAGCGAAAAGCAAAAAAAGGGTGGCCTTCAAGAGAGAGTAGGGTTTTAGGGTATGTTATTCTATAGGGGTTATCTATAGTGAACTAGAGTGGTAGCCAGGCATCCTGAGCAATAGTATGTTACTAATTATGCCGGATATGCGGGATCTATATATATATATATATATATATGTATATTGTTTTTCCACAGTGCTTCGTTTAGCCGACCCTGAACCCTGGCGGCGCACCAACCAGTCGGTGAGGATCACGTTCACCCCAAAGGTCGCTTGGACATTGCTGAGGACGAGCCTTGGCCCAAGAGCTTGGGAGTCTGGAGATCATGGTTAGGGTTTAGGGTTTAGGGTTTAGGGTTTAGGGTTGCTACAAGAGCCTACTTGGAGGTTCATGGGTAGTCATAAGTGGGGTTATAAGTCCCCCGATATGGGTTATAAGTATAGTTACCCTACTTATAACCCCACTTATAACTACCCATGAACCTCCCAGTAGAGATCATGGTTGCTATGCAGGTAAACAGAGAAGCTGACGACCCAGGTTGGAGACACCACACAAACCTCAAAGCTTCTCCCCCCTCAAAAAGGTCGATTACTACACGCTGTCGGTACCCCGGACAATCTACTAAAGCCGAAGCTTGCCACCATGTCACGTAGTACTTAGTGAATCGATCGACTCCGTCAGAGGGCTGTCGAGATACCTCCACAAGGATGCAAGATGTTCCGTCAATGTTCAGAGCCGAGCTTTCAAACGAGGATGCAGATACTGTGTTCTGCTGTTGCTGCTGCTGCCGCTCCTCTTCATCCTCCCCTATAGCAGCGAAACGACCTGCAGCATCCGCCTGCAACATCCGCGCCAACCACCCCCACCCCCACCCACACCCCCACCCCCACCGCCACCGCCACCGCCACCGCCACCGCCACCGCCACCGCCACCGCCACCGCCACCGCCACCGCGACCGCGACCGCGACCGCGACCGCGACCGCTACTGCTACTGCTGCTACTTCTACTACTTCTACTTCTACTACTACTACTACAACTACTACTACTACTACTACTACTACTACTACTACTACTCCTACTCCTACTGCTACTGCTACTGCCACTACTGCCACTGCCACTGCCACTACTACCACCAGCGCCACCACCACTACTGCTGCTGCTGCTACTACTACTACTACTACTACTACTACTACTACTATTACGACGATAAAAGAGGGGTTGCCCGCATGACAAAACCTCGGAACTAGCAAGACAAAAAGACCACCAGTATTGTCTTCCCTGTTAGTTTGACGGCCCAGTAAGAATCTCGAATCCCCACCAGGCAGTGGCACATGGTAATTTCTAGTCTTGAAGTTTCAGAAAGAGCGTCGAATGTCCAGAGATTTTGGGCTGCTGCAAAACTGATGTAGCCCAAAGGCCCCAAACCTCAGTAGTCCGTTAGCAAGCCAAATCGTTAGACATCACAAAGCGGTTCAAAACCGTGAAACCTTTTACGTCTTCAAAACCTAGAACTTCCATTTTCGAAACAGACTGATCGCAAGGGAGCACACCCTAAAGGCCTAAAAAGCAGATGCATCCGTGAGCCTGCAAGTGTCAGAAGCCCGAAAGCCAGGGGAGCCTGGGGATGGCCTGCGAGCCTCAGCGCCCGGGGCCGCGGACTTGCCGCGCCCTGGCGCAGTGGCCGGAGTCCTGGAACAGTTTGTCTTTGTTGGTGGCTATTGGGTTAGGGGATGGATGGGTGGCGCATCTGTCGAAGATGTAGGATATAGCTCTAGACAGCGGGCCACGACAACCAGCCACCTCAAGAAAGTGTGGGTTTATGGGATGATGGAATTGCAGGAAGCAGCAAGAATGGGATGAGCTAGTGATACTACATCGGTTTCAACAACGAAGACAGCCGAAACATGGGTGATGCTCTGTCACCTGACGTGTATAAAGCTGACTGGAATAGTGCTTGTCAGACGGACGGTTTCCTCCCAGGCCGAGACGAAGCCATGTCGCGCAGCAACATGTGAGCGCAGCGAATTTGTTGCATAGGACAATCTGCTGACTGCTACGGCGGTTGGTGGCTAATCTCTTGCTCGAGCCTCCAACCGGAGACATGAACTTTCTTTCCATTCTTATTCTCACCAGCGTCCCTTACACTACCAACTCTTTTCTTTACCCACTTCCGCTACGTAGACAGCCCCGGAGTCCTCGACCAGATAGAACAGGCAAAGGGGCCAATGACCGCAGCATGGTGCTTCTCATAGTATGGCCTCTGTCCTACTGATGATGAGACTGTCGATGCTGATGCTTTTGCGGCTATTGCCTCAGCTCATTCGGGCTGTTGCTGCTAAACGTAGACATGCTGTTGCACGTCTTAGGCTTTCTCAAAAGACAAAACCAAAAAACCGCTGTGCTTGACCCCGTCGGAAGTTTGCGTAAAACGGAACATCAAACCTGCAAAACTCCGGCCAAATCATTGCTGAATGCCTGACCGCCCCGAGGCTCCCGAGGGTCCAGCTTCCTCAGCTTCGAGAGCCAGCAACAGGCCCAAGCCGTGAAGGGTCCGGAAGTGAGGGAGATATGGATACATACATACATACATCATATCTCTGTGTGTGTGTATGAAATTGTAGGTAGATCTAGATAGATACAATATATTTACATGTACTAGCAAATCAGTCGTGCTTGGGGATAGGAGTTTGTGCAGGTTTCGGGTAGCATGGGGATCAGGGAAAATGGAGAGTGGGGCACTGAATCAACGTTTGGATGTTCATACGGCACACAACTCGGATGCTTCAATCTCAGGCGTGTGATTTGATCCCAAAGCTTCCCGCCAGGGGTTTCGTGCCCTTCAGCGGAGAGGGACAGAGGTTGGGATAACGGCCCCAATTGCGGAAAAAGCAACTGCAGTTCGAGCTCGCACAGCATCCATGCAGTCTGTATGTGTGCAAGCATCAGCTCCTGCAATCGCGACTCCTGCTGATGCTCAGAAAAAGTTGAGGAGACTGATACCAAGCAAGCATGTCTTCAGCTTGCAGCAATCCAGGCACAAATAGGTGGTCGAATCTTCAGCAGGTTCGAAACCCGGTCTCAAGAGCAAGAACGAGCTTTTTTGTGCCTAGAGGCCTAGAGGCTTAAGTGCCCAATTCGTCCAGGCGAGCCTCACGACGCATGCTGAACCAGTCAAGTCATGGCCGCTTCACCTGGATGCGAGTCGCTGCGGGAACAGCTGTGCCGACGGCTGAGAAGAGCAGGGCCGACATGAACGAATGCAATGATGCATGACATGACAGAACATGGCATAAAGCGAGTTCGTTCGGGTCGAGCTGGTTCCCTCTTGATGGACCTGCCATGTAAGGCCAGATTGAGCAAAGCCTCGGAGTCTGCCACGTTGCCGAAGTTCAGGCCGCCAAGAAGTTTATCATCCTGAATGGTTTTGTCTGTGCTTATTATGAGGGCCCGTGTTTTTGCGCCAGCTGTGGCGGGACGTTTTCGGTCCACCGGCCCCCTGGTCTCGTGGGCCTTTGTTCCCTCGCGCTTTTCTCCCCCAGCCGTGGCACGTCCTTCTTTCGGCCTGGCCAAGATTGGGCCTCCGTGCAGAGCCGTGGGTTCTCGAGAATCCTGATTTGCGCAGACGATTGGTAAATATGCGAAAAAGCAATTTGCTGTCATGTTGTCCGGCAAGCTACCTACCTCTGAGCTTGGCCAAAAATGCAGGCCAAGTCAAGGAATCACTCGAGTGAGCAATTCCCACTAAGCCCTAAGCTCACCGATACACACGAGCCTGCAAATTGCAGTTTCTGAATAGCGCAACTTGCAATTCACCAAGCGTTGGCCGCAAATCACGACACTCGAGAACCCACGGCTTGCACACGAAGGCCAAATCCAGCCAGGCCAGCCAGACCAAGCGAAGGAAGGACGTGCCACAGCAAGGAAAAAGTGCCCCGCCATGACCCGCCGCACCCTGAAAGAAACCAACATCTCCAAAGTTGTCCTGACTATCCCAAACTCTACGTGGTGTTGCCTGCAAGCCACCCATCGTAGTCTTTGCGACCTGACAAGTCGCGTAGTCCACGAAGACACGAACTTGGTGTCAGGCTTGGCCTCGTCCACGGAGGCTGGCCGGAAGTTCATACATCCTACTATCGGTCCGTTTGCCATGCCAGAACATGCCATAACCTTGCCAGGCAACAGGACGGTTTCAATGAAGTGGTCCGCAGCGGAAGCGCACTGCTGGGTAGCCAGCAGAGGCAGCCAGTTCGGGATAAGCCAGCGGAGACATCAAGTTCATCGGCGCAAAAACGCCAAGGCTCAGCCCGCCCAAGGAAATTACGTCCAGATCTACAGAACGCAGTAGAGGCAGGTAATCCACCGGTGATCCATTGAAAATGGTTGGTCCGTCTAACTCGCACAGGCGAATCTGGACGACAGGCTGCCGGGCGCGCCAACACAGTCCATCAACCTCTTCCGCCCAAACAGGCCCAGTGCCCAGTCTGTCTAAAGCAGCTCATGCTTGGTACTGCGGCAAACTCAAGCCGAGACCGGGAACTGCCGAGTGTCCATGCACCGCCTAGAGGCAGTGGCGAGCAAGCTGATCTCCGTTCCTTGCGTTCCTCAGCCCGGGGCCAAGCAAGCCAGCATCTACAAGCGATAATGTCAGCCGCAAGGGCTGAAAACTTTCAGTCTCTTCTTCTGCTTTGACATGAGCTGCAAGAAGCGGAAGAAGACACCCAGAGTTGGATTGGAAGCTTTGCCGTTTTGTCACCAAGGACAGGGTCTCCGGCCACAGAACGCCACTCATCGGAGGAGACTGACTTAGCCTGGGGCTCGGCCCTGACAAGCAGAAAGGTCGAAACGGAGTTCAGGATCGAGGAGTGAGCTCGAGGACAGCGACTTGGTCATGAAGCTCGACGAGGCCGTCGACAAGTTGATCCGAGGCTTCCCCAAGGGAGCTGTTGGGCTTCTGTGCCAGCTGCCATCCTGATTCAAAGCAGACCTTTCTTTTACTGCGCAAGGAAGCGTCAGACGTTTGGCTTTCGGCACCGCGAGCCCGGAAAAAAGCGGAGCCGCCGGCCAAGTCGCCGTATTTGGATGCCCTGGTTGGGGATCGGATATATTGTATGCATACGTAGGGCGCCAGGGAAGGATTGTATGTCGTTGCTGTCAAATAGTACACAATTCCGTGCCTGTCGGCTCACTGATTGGTGCTTTCAACTTCCAACTGCTTCTGATCTGCGTAAGTCAATCATGTGCGGCTGATGTTTCTCAATCTTTGCACAACTGTCTGGTGTTTTGAGTGAGGTCGTGGAGCTTGGCCCCACCTCGGCACCCAAAGAGCAGGCCATTGTCACTGGCCTGTGATGGCCTGTGTATTCAAGAGTCGGTCCCTGCGTTTGTTTACTTGCTCGAAATGCAAGCGAAGTCGCATCATGATCGGTGCTTGCTCGATTAGCCGATTAGCCTGGCAAAGAGCGTTGCTCACAGCTATCCGCAGGGCGCCAGTCTGCTCAAAGCGGCCCCAAGACTGCCTCAGCAGCTGGCCGAAATCCGAAAGCCTGGCTGACTGTCTTTTCCTGCAGCCGCATCACTTGCACCCGAGAGTCACAGAATGTGTAAATTAACTTCTTCTCTCTCTTTCGATCTGGCTGTTTGTTCTTTCTGTCTTCATAGAACTGCAGCAGGCCAGGTCATAGGAAGGTAAATGCGGATGCAGCCGGAGGTGCCATGCGAGGTCTCAAGGACACAGAATGGCAACGTGGGCATGCATGGGCTGTGTTCCTTGATGTTCTCTGCCAGGCAGCTACGTCAATTGTCGGAGGATTGCGATCGGCTGCAGGCTTGCATGGAACTCAACACAGATGCAAACGTGCTTCTTATGCTTCTCCAAGCTAAGTTGCTTTGCGGACGGGTGCATTCTGGGACCCACAGTGCAAATCCGCCTTGCCAAAAGGATGCCGAATACACGTCACATCAGCGATCTTTCGAGTCTTCAGGACTCACTGGTAGCTTTCTGGATCGAAAATCCACCCTCCCAACTCTGCAGGCTCTTGCCACGGAAGGCCCCTCCTTTGAGGAGGAGCCTTTGGAGTCCGTGGAAGCAGAGCCCGGGCCCAAAGTGCGGATGATTTGAATGGCAAAGCATGCTCTTTGCCATGCCTAAACGGACAGACACTTCCAAGTCGAGACTGAACTCCGGAGCTTCCTGGCCCATACACAGGTCCTACACAGCTAGCCATCTCCGCAGCTTAGGCATGCAAGCGCGATGAGCCAAGCCAATCAGCTGCTGGAAGCCGTCGGCCCGCTCTCTGCAGACATAGGGTGAGCGACACCCGGCAAGCACCTTGTGATTTTAGAGATGCTCCTACGGCCCTGCAGCACACACTACTCACCCAGCATTGATGCAGCGGTCTCTTTCCTGATATTTCAGGAAGATCGCAACCATGTGCGTAGGCAGAAAAGCTGAAGAGTAGTATGGACAAGTTTGATGTATCATTTGTTCGTGAATGGGAAATAATAGACACTGCATGCTTCCTCCGCTTTCGGATTTGCCCAAAACATCGAAAATTCTGGGATTTTGGGATCGTCGGCAAGCCTGCGGCTGTCTGCATTTCAATTATAAAGGCGAGTAAATAGAAAGAAACCCAGAAATTCCGGGTTTTGTACCAGACGCGCTGCGTAGTACGAAGCCCTCACAATCCCGGGATTTCGGGGTCTCGTGCTGTACGAAACTCCGGAAATCCCGGGAATGGTTTCGTACCGCACCAAACTGTCGGGAAGTTCAGTGCTTCGTGCCACGACCTGTTCGGTCAAGTTTGTTCTGTATTTTAGTTTTCACTTCGTTACGCCGCTTCGACAAACATTGGATATCATCGACATTCAATATCATTCGATACTATAGTGAGCGATTGGACACTTGGTATATGCCACGCATGCCGTGTGTAATGAATGCACTCTAGCATCGTAAGGTACCTTGAGGACTTACCGTGTCTGTCGCATTGTCGCATGGACCGACCAGACATCGCAGCTAGAGACCGGAACGTGGAAGCACAAGTTGCAGGCGAGTGCGTATCGCGGAGTGGCGGGCGAGGGCATGTGTCTCGTGAGCGCGTGAGTGTCGTGGGGAGTGTCGCGAGAGGGGAAGGTCGAGGGTAGTGTCCTTCGCACCTTTTGCCTTCTTGTGAACTTGATGCCTAAGCCTTGGAATTCTGGGGCTGTGTGGGTTGTGTTCTACGCGTTGCTTTCCACAGCAATGCACCTGCTTCAAGTACAGCCGGGCCGAGGCGGACGACACGAAGCAATTAATCTCCCATCAGCCATATTCGCCACTCCACGATTCTCTCCACTGCCCACGACGTATTAATCCTCGTCCACGAACAATTGCATATCACCTACTCCCGACTCGACCTCACCCGCCCCCAACATTCTCTCGTGCCGCTACGATCCCGCCGCCAGACGCCACGATACTCATTCCTAGCTCACGACTTCACGACACTCCCCTCGAACCGCTCTCACCCAATTTTCCATATCTTAGATACGCTTTCCCACCGCTCCACGATATTCTCCGCGACATGCTTTCATCCGCACTCCACAGCACGCTCGACGAGTCGCCCTCCATCGCTATTCTACGGCACTCCCCTCAAAGTCATACGACACTCCCCGCCTTCCGCGACCCTTCCTCCGACCCGCCGTCGTTCGACCCCACCCACGTCCGCCACTCCACGACACTGCCCACACATCAAAATGGGACTATAGTCTGTCTATTATATTAGTTACATTAGTTTGGGATTAGATTGTTAATTCTCGTTAGGATAGATTTATATCTAATGAACTGCTTTTTTGAGGAGCTAGGCTGGTATTTCTATTAATAACATTTATATTTTTATGATATAGGAATTAGATTATTTATTCTACTAGTTAAATATATTTGTATTTTCTTTTTTTATATATTTTCTTATAAGAATTACATTTTAGCGTTATTTTAGATTTTTATATATTAGCTTCAAATTAAGACTTAATATGATCTCTATTAAATTTTAATGAAATGCCTCGATTAATAATTGAAATATGAGGTAAATAGAAATTATATATATATTGTATTATTTCGTAAATATCATTCGAATTATCGATTTATTGATATTTCTTAATTAAGATATATTCGGATTATAAAAAAAATTAAATAACATGTTTGAATATATTTTGAATTAAATTATTAATTTTTCTATATATATATATATATTTCTGTAATTTGATGAAATAATATAATGGATTGAAAAATATAATTATTTACAAGAAAGAATCATAAAATAGATAAAGCAAAAATAAAAATTAAGAATAATTGGTGTGTCTAAGAATATGAGTTATAATGAAAATAAAGCAATAAAAAAAAGACAAATTAATAATAGTGCAGAAAAAAATAAAAATTCTTCTCTATACAACGCTACGACCAAACTGGCTCTATGCGGTGCTAGCACGCTTCGGGGCGCTTAGGTTTCAAAATTTGGATAAAATTAACAAACTACGGCGCGCGAGCCGGTTCGGCCTACCTAGGACCCAAAATTTCCGGATAATTTGGAAGCTCGGGCTGCAGCTTTAAGAGGGCGGGGCCTCTTCGAAGGTCTCGGGCTAGGTTAAATTTTGGAAAAGTTGGGGATCCGGGTAGCTCGACGCCTCGGTCTCGAAATTTACGGAAAATATTCAATCATTACTTCTCCAAATTTTCTAAAAATTTAGACACCGAAAATTTTCGGAAAATTGAGAGAACGAATGAAGCCTTGTAATGTCTTATGTTCCAAATGCAGAATATGTGTTACAGCCATTTTGTAGTCTTATACTGGAATATCGTGCCTCATCTATTCATGTGGATTATCGATTATAGGGATATTCTCATATAATGCTATGGAGCAGCGCTTGCACGCGAAAATTCAGTATCTGTCTGTCTGTCTGTCTTTCCGTCGGTCCGTCCGTCCGTTTGTCTTCTCTCTCTCTCTGTCTCTCTCTCTGTCTCTCTCTCTGTCTCTCTCTCTGTCTCTCTCTCTGTCTCTCTCTCTGTCTCTCTCTCTGTCTCTCTCTCTGTCTGTCTCTCTGTCTGTCTCTCTGTCTGTCTCTCTGTCTGTCTGTCTCTCTGTCTCTCTGTCTCTCTGTCTGTCTGTCTCTCTGTCTCTCTGTCTCTCTGTCTCTCTGTTTGTCTGTCTATTTGTTTGTCTGTCTCTCTGTCTGTGTCTCTGTCTGTCTCTCTCTTTTTCTGTCTCTCTATCTCTCTCTCTGTCTCTTTCTTTGTCTCTTTGTATCTCTCTCTCTCTCTATGTCTCTTTGGCGCCTATCTCTATCTATTTTTTTCTGTCTCGTTTTGTATTTGTCTCGGTATTTCTGGCTATCTCTATATGGGAGTTTCTGAAAATTAGGAGTACCTTAAATTTTAAGGTCTTTATAATAAGGATCCTATTATTTGGGGTACTCTATTAGGGTCTCCTATTTTCGGAAACCCCCATATCTATCTATTTTTGGATATCGTTCTACTTATTTATATCTCTCTCTCTTTCTCTGATTCTCTGATATATTTTGATATTTTTATATTCGGAACTTTATTACCATTTGCTCTGATTCTTAAAAAAATACTTCGTGTCTTGCTTATAATTCTGTTCTCGACTTTCGGCGTGGCATTCTAGATATAATTTATTATGAAGGACTGTTATTTGAAATTTAGTTTCGCCTTTGGGATAGATACCGCAGGAGTAGAAGTAATTAATCGTAGGTCAATGAATCATTATTAATATATATATTTAAGTATCCGTGATTGGCTTTGGCTCCGAAAAATTATATACAAGAATTCGATATTAATTTCCATATATTTGCTCCGTTGATTGAGAAATATGCTTTCGTATTAAGATTTGGCGCTGCAGATTTTCTTTCAATTTTCAGTTTTGGTATTGCCAATTTATATATTCTATTTAAATATCGCTACTTCCGTCAATTCTAGTTTAGATTATTTTTTTTTTAAACCGCTATTCTTATATATCAAGATTTCTTTATTTTATAGGACTAAATTAATCGATGAAATAATTTATAGATATACTAATTTATGAAATAATTTATAATTTTAGATATAAGATTAAAAATATTTTCGAAATCCTGAAAAAAGGTTTTGATTTATTATTTTTATATTGAATACTGATGAAATATAATATGCAAGATATGAAAAATAAAATAAATATTTTATAATTTGAAAGATTTAATTCGATTATTGCAAATCTGAAAATTAATTATTAATTTATTGTTTCGGATATTAATTATTATATTGATAAATTTGAATTTTTCAAAATTCGAAAGATCTAGATGAAAAGTCAATATTATAATGAATAATTTTTTGAAAGATTCTGATTATATAAATAATTCAGATGATAGAATTCTATTTTAAGAATAATTCATGAATATTTAAATCTAAAATTTCGAGCGAGCAAGGATTAGGAGAATCGATGATTTTAGATAGGCGATATTTATTCAGATTATTAAATATTATTTTAAGAATCTTTTGTTAAATTCATATATTTTTAAATTTATATATATATATATATTCA